>OX463856.1:12278108-12461037 GCA_949825065.1 Odontocerum albicorne
GTTAAGATGAACTCTCCAGCGATCAATTTCGTTTTTTATCTAGTTCTAAAGAGAATATTGGTGTTAGGGTATTCTTAGCATTTCAGCTATACCAATCATATTAAGCATGCCTTCAAAACAATTTCAACAACTCGGCGGATTCATGGAGCACTATAATATTCTACAATAAAATGGACCTGAGAGGTAATGCATTGTTTGATGGTTGTATCGACTTGAGCTGAGCAACGTAGAACACATTCAGTGGTACTGCGATGATAATCGAGACAATAATGTCCGAACGGAACTCCAATTAGCCGTACATCGGTTCGTCTTCAAACCGATTGACTACTTCGATCTAGTGGTGTCAAGGGAAAGAAATTTTCCGGAAAAGTACTGGCCACTTATTAGGCTGTTCGATCTCTAGGCTTTAAGCCACGTCATAAGTATATTTACTGCGCTGCAAGTAATTTTCCTTTTACCATGATGTAGGACATTAAGTCCATCGTCACTACTATTATTTTCACACTCAGCTGTATCGCCATTTTGGGCAGTTCTTTCTTAGTCACTACGTGACGTTGCGCTCATTTAAAAAAACAGATTTCAATATTTTAGTGTAGATTGCTCTGGGTGAGGACTTATTTTGTTTCACATAACAGTGAGGGTGGTGGCAAGATCAAATTTTCAATAACTCATACCATATATTTAACATTCAAATAACTTCTTGTCTACGAGCATCTTACTTAAATTTTGACAGGAGGGAAAACAACTTTATTCATCATTATAAAACAACTAAGGTTCACGGCATCCGTGGCCTAGTTAATAATATAACTGTATTCCTGGGGGTCGCGAATTCAATTCCCTTTGGTAGTCAAATATTTTCAAAAAAGGTTCCAGTCCAGTGTATATTTAAGGGTTTTTAAGCATATTTTAGATTGGTATTATCACTTGGCAATAAACCCACCAGGTTGTACTTTATACAACGGGCCAAATGGGTCAGATTTTGAAAGAAGGTAAAGTGAGAAGATTGAATAAAAGAAAATTGTGCTTAGCGAGATAAATGAACATGGAAAAGGCGAAAGTTGTGTGCTTGGATAGAAAAGTTTGAAGATCTGTTTTCTCTACCTACCCTGCAAGGGATACGGCATGAAGGTATGTTTGTATCGAACTACAAGCTCAACGATGTATCAAAATTTTCCTTCACTATTTCCCATTTTCATGGATTTATTAAAATATTCTACGTAGAATTATGGTTTTTCAATACTTGGAAGCCGTCGATTTGTTGAATGCTTGTGGTTTAAATACTTGATAAGCACTTTAATATGCATATAATTTCATGAATGCAACTTCTTCCAATCATCCAACTTTAGTTTAATCATTATTAGAGATATTCATGATCATGTGTTTTACTTTATAAATAAAAGAAAAATATGTTTAATCTTTGTTGCACATAAATTTCCAATTGGACATCATCAAATATATGATACCACGTCCTTTATCCACCTGATGCGATCTCTATCTAGCTCAAGAAATAACAGATTTGAGTAACAAACAACTAAGAAGCTTATCGAAATCTAATCCAGGCTCAATGAAAGGTTTAAATCTTGTTGTTTTAAATCCAAGAGTCAACTTGAGTGGTTCAAACTAAACTAAACAGTACATGAACTTGGTTCAACATTGCAAGTGAGCAGTCCCGTAAAGGGAGTGTCACTGACAAATAAATATTTGAATATTGAGTTAGATGTATTATATCGTTTTGTTGTAATATAAGCGAAATTAACCTTTTTATTAAGTTTATATTTCGTAGAGAATCTATAATTTTGGTACTACTTGACTCGTTAAAATTATGAGACAATGTTGTGCATAAGCCTTAAATTAGAAAAAAAACTGTTGACGTTAAAGAAACTATTTACCCTTGAAAATAGCCTCGGAATAGGAGGTGGAATCACGTGTCAAGGAATTAAGTTCAATTAGTGGAACAAATTTCATTTCATTTTCGATACTCTTTATGTAAAGATAAAGATCAAGGAAAATAGTGATAAGGATGGGAATTGTATAAAAGTTACAGAAGAGTAATATTTAGAGATGAATAATGCTTCTTTATTTTTTCCTTAGATATCGATAAGGATGAATCACAACGCATACAAACATGGTGTGTGATGTGTTGGGATACAAATGGCTCTGCAGTCATCAAACCGAAGTAAAGTTTATGTATTGAAATTTACTAGCAGATACTGAGTGTAGACTCGAGTGTTAAACAATGAAAATAAGGTTCATAGAAAGTGAAGTTTTTTGCTGTCTTATTTTAAATAAAGTATTTATGCCATATATTACCATAAAAAAATATTTGTATCATTGACACTGTATGCCAGAATACGGAATAAAGTGATTAAAAATCAATGTGAACATAAGGCTTATAATGTATTGATTAAGATGAAGAAAAACACTATTGGATAGTATGGGCGCGCGGAACGAATGAATAAAGAAACACCAAGAAAACAAATAAACACTGCACATATGAGTGAAAAGCGAGAAAGAGAAAGATCAAAGAAAGTATGGTTGGACTAATTGAATTAATTGGAAGAAGGGAACATAGCCAGTGGAGTCAGATAAACAAAGGCACTCAGATGGTATGGGCACGCGGAATGAATAAATTACAAAAGACTCACAAAATAAGTATACAGTGCAAACGTGAGTGGAAAGCGTTGTAGAGAAAGATCAACGAAAGAATGGTTGGAATAAGTGTTCGATATTTTGAAAGAAGGAAATGTAAAAAAGTCAGAGAAATCGTAGGAGCTGTTTGATAAGGCGTATGGATGTAAAATATACCAAATATATGTGTCGCGATAGGAATGTCTGGTACTTATTTATTTCTACCTTCCCTATATTTATGTGATGGTATGTATTTATGAAACAATATTAATTCTTGAAAAACTCTTGTAAAGAGAATAATTCTAAGTTAAGAAATTTTCTGATTTTTTTTGGTTGTGAAAACAAACGAGTATGACACCTTCCTTCCTGAAGTTTGAGGATTGTTGTTTCCCATTACAAAAGTTTCCATCCTCTTCCAGATACATTACTGAGGAAGCGTTACAACAGACTTTACTCGTACAATCATTATACGAATGAGTTTTCTTGGCATTATCGAGACTGATTTAGAGGAACCAATGAGCTTTACTTTGTTTTCAGCAATTTTATGATAGTTTATAGAACAAAAAGAAAACAATAAAATTGTACAGCACAAACAAGGTCTGATAATATTGCCATAATTCACTTCAAAATAATTAAAGTATTTGATTATTTACAGAATTGGTTCTAGATAGTTCGGCAAAGCTGTCAATGGTGATTTAAAACAGTTTAATACGTTAAACGTTTCAAAGTTTTTACTATATATATTATATACCATTATGCCGTTTTCCTTTCAAAGTATGCAAAGAAAACAGAGCGACAGATTTTACTACCACGATACACATATTTTACTTTTACTACATCCATACACCTTCTCATACGACACCTATGATTTCTATGAGTTTTTACATCTCCTTCTTTCATAATATTATTAGCTTAATTCAATCATAATTTCCATTCACTTGATTTAACCTCCATCTTTTTTGTTTATAATTAAGAACAGGATTAAATCAAATATTTAACTTCAAATTGAATTTGTCAATATACGAGTAACTATTGATAAATCTTTAAAAAATACAGAAAATTGTGGTGTGCTGCGCCTACCATGATGTATATGTTCTCAAAATTCAAGATAGTTACGAAGATCGCCAACCACAAAAACGATGAGTGGAACGTCAAAGAAATGGAGTAGAAAAATTGAATGAATCGGTTTTATCTGTATGTGAAAAGAAACGATTTTTCCCGTTTCTTAGTACTCTGTAGGTACTTGACCATTTCTCTCGGACATATCGCATTATTCTATTGGAAACATTTCATAAGTTGGTAAAAAAAATATACAGGGGGTATTTTCAGTTTCCTGGTCATGATCGATGTCACTGAAATTTTGTGATTGTGAAATGACTGAATCATTTATAAAGAATTAAAAAATAGCAAATATCCTGTTTTTTTTCTCCTGTACAAATAATTGTATAAATTCATCAATTATGAAAAACATGTAATTTAAAGTTGACAACAATTTATGTTGTTTTGGGTTTGATGCCTTTCAATTGTCATGTCTCAAATAAACTAGACTTTTATCTTACAAAGGACATATAAGTCATTGTCATGTCTCAAATAAACTAGACGTCTATCTTACAAAGGACAGGACTGTAGGCTCAAAATCAATGACGCCAAAACTGAGGCCATCACGTTCTCCCGCAAAATCAAGGAAAGAGTGCCGTCGATGCCCTTATTCATCGGTGGTTGCCTGGTTGAGTGGCAGGACGTGGTTAAATACCTCGGCCTGCACCTCGACCGGCGACTGACGTGGAAAACCCATTTGAATACCATCAGACAGAAGGGTCACAAAGGCATAGGGGCTATCAGTTCGATATTTCATCGACGCAGCTTCCTTTCACCCAAAAATAAGCTCCTTTTCTATCAAACCCTTATTCTTCCTATCTTGACTTATGCTGCACCTGTTTGGGGTAGTGTGAGCAACACGGATCACCTGAAACTCAGAACAAGGCATTCAAGATATCTTTTAACACCCATCCCAGAACAAACCTTACCCGACTTCACGCCGAACAGCGAGAAGAAACCCTACAACACCACATCCTCGCTTGGACCGTGAAGTTCTATAAAAGCCAACGAAATCACAGCAATCCCTTAGTCGCTGCCCTGGGGGCTTACGAGAGTAAATCCGACCTACCCTTCCGTTATAAGCACAAGCTCACGAAGCATTATCTGTTGCCTGACTAGTCCACCTACAGTATTAGCTGGGACGACCAAGGTCTGAGTGAATGTGATGGAATACAAGTAGCCTGAACGAGTGGACTTGTTTTTGCTAAATAATTAGTGTTAGAATTGTTATCTAGTTATAAGTAGTATGTAGGTGTTAATTATTTCTAAGAAATCATATATTAAGATTGAAAAAAAAATGATATGCACTCGTAGGAAAATAAGATTAAGTAAGTTCATAAATTATAACATATAATTAAGATTAGTTAAGTAATAAATTTGTATATAGGTATATAGTAGCCTGGACAAATGTTTGTACAATAATTTACTTTGTTTAATAAAAAAAACAAAAAAAAGAGATGTTTTGATATTTTAGGTTTTGGAAGCTGAAAGTTAAGGGCATATAAACATAGATAAATAAGTTGATAGTTTTGACCGGTTGTCGATTATTTAATACCTCTGTCATAAACTCTCATCAAATTGATAACTTAATTACAAGTTTATTGTATAGTATATAAAATGTCTAGTTTATCCAACCAAACATACGATTGTTTCACAAGGATGTCAGAAGGTGGATAATTTACATTATTGATGTAGGGAAAACTGCAATATCAAAACAAGTTTAATGGATTAATTGCTAAAGTGACTGCCTTTTGACCTGGAAATTATGGGTTCAATTACCATTTGTACCCAATTCTATTATAAAGGGATCTTGTCTATTTTCACTTAAAACCCCTTAAATATATGGTTGGTTAGAAAAGATTGTCACATGACAAGAAACCTGATAAGCAAATTATACATACACAAAAAATACTAAAATATCTCCCAAGTATTCTTTTTTTTCTTTTGGTGGTGAATAAAAGTTCTTTATCTCTATTTCAAGGTGTTACAATTATGACGGTTTCCATTAATAAAACACCCTCATAGGTTGCATTTCTATTAAATTATACCTAAAAAAATATCACTCAGCGATAAAAAAAAATCATTCCTAAACCGAACTAGAAATACAGATATCTGTGAAAGCGAGAAAACTTCTAAATAATATTTCATCAAAATTTGCGGAGTTAGCGACAAGTTACGAACAACTCTCCTGTTCATGATATACAGGTGAGAGTAATTATTGCGTAATCTCCAGCACACGCGAGTGTCGGATACTTGGGTGAAAAACTACTCCTACAAGCGTGCAAGACACACGCTTATTTGCTGATAGATCGCCCCTAGTTTCCCAACAACACCTGCTTTGGATGATATATCTCACTTCCAACTGAGAGGAACTAAAGTTACGTAATTTATAGCTCTTGTTGTAGGACTCTTGGTGAATATATTACACTGTTTATTCAATCGCATCGCGCGGGAAAGTATTGAAAGTGGTTTGGGGGAGGAAGATGTACGAAAGTTAAGATCGGATCATGAGATTGTGTGTTGGAAGAATTTATTTTTCCGCTAACTCCATAAAGAAGGTTAAAAACCGCCTCAAGTGTTTTTAAATTAGTCCTACCAAATAAATTATCATCATGTGTCGTTTGCGAACGGGCTACTGCGTGGTGGTCTCTCTTTTACAGAATGGGTATTGTGGAAAATCCCGGCTGCGTGTGTGGTTTGGACGATGAAACTATAGACCGTGTATTTTTCAGTGATCTTTTACGAAATAGATTTGATTTATGTACAATACTAAAAGTCATATCTTTACCACGTCCACTTAATGTTGCGTTTCTTCCTTTTTGTAGAACTTTTCCACTTGTTAATTTTTAAAATTTAATCAATTGTAAATTTTTTAAGTTTAACCAGTTGAAACTTTAAATTGTCTAGAATTGAAATTTAAAAAAAAAATTCTTATACTATTCATGTAAATTGCATAACCATTTTAATTTGGTGTCATAAAATATCCTAGTTTGGGTAAATTACCTATTAAAAAAATCCATCATGTTATGTGCCTGTTGGGGAGGCGAATCGATTAGATTTCTTCTTCATTCTATCTTGACAAGCATCTTTCACTTCAGCCACGTCCATAGACCTCGTTATGTATTATCTCTTAATATCTCGTTATGTATTATCTCCGGGTTTTCGTTGATTCAAGCTTGTTCTATCAAGCTTCGTTGATACACCTTACAAGCTTATTACTATGTGGCAATCACTTATGACTAAAGCGAGTGTACAACTACAAACATATTAAAGGAGAAACCAAACTGAAACCCAATCTAAATAAAATGGGTACAAACGAGAATCGACCCTGCAATTTCCGAGTTCGGAGACATATTTCTAGCCAACTGGGCCACGGAGGTCATACCCGTACACGGTGTAATAGCGTTTAAAAACCACATCTATAAACAAAGTGCTGATATATTTTTCATGATATATTTTTACGAAACAACACTCAATATACAAGCTCTCTGCACATTATTATTCTAATGAGTGTTTATAAAAATCGTAATTTGTACAAACTAAAATATTTCTTGACCTGGGTTTTTTCATTTTTAAGTTAAGGATTAATTTATTTGGTTTTGAATTATTTTCCCCGGTCTATCTCTTTCACGCACACCGTGTTCTTCTGACTTGTACACTCGCTTTAGTCATTCTTTCATCATTAATTCTCTACATATGGCCAAACTATCTTTAAGCTTCTTTTTTATCTTTCTTAAAACATACATTTTATCCATGCATTCATTTCTGATGTCTTCATTCCGCTTTCTTTCATACAGTTATTCTACAAATTTTCCATGTCACTAATTTTACTCTTATCCTTCATCAGCCAAGTTTCACTTTTATACATCAAGGGTGGCACCAACACATTATTATGTATTGTCATTTTTTATACTGTTGATATTGCGCAGTTGTATATACCATTTAGTGCTGCGTTTAACTTATTCCCTGTCACTACGATTCTTTCAATGCCCCTTTCAATTCGCCCATCACACGAATACATACTGCCCAGATAACAGAACTCATCAATCTGATTTAGTTATTCAGTGTTAACCCATACATCGCACACACTTTTAACAACATTTCTTTAAATAACCAAAACCTTTGATGTCGCTTCATTAACTTTCTAGACATATCTAACATAGTTCACTTATCACACTCTTTAAATCGCCTTAATTTTCAGCAAACATAATCATATCACCTGTATACAGAAGTCTTCAAACATAATCATGCCATCTGTATACAGAAGTCTTCAAACATAATCATATCATCTGTATACAGAAGTTGTTCACGCCATAGCGTGACGCAAATTTACGAGTCCGCTCGTGGGCTGCTATGTCGTCGCTCCTGGCCCTGCCGCGCGCGGGCCGCTTTATTATCGCCGCCAGCCCTGCCGCGCGATCGAGTATTGTTCACACCTGTCTTAAATGATAGTATTATCACAGTATGACGGTTTTAACTCGACGACCATATTCCGCTCGTCTCGTCCACTTGCGCATAGACCACGGTCGGGGGGACATCTCGGACCGGGCCAGCCGCCGGCGGCCCGGTTCATCAACGACGAACCAGTGCGAATGGGTTCTCAACTAGCAACCAATACGCTTCATCACCAGAAGAATCAGACGAACAAATTCACCAACCGCGGCGACGCTCCAAAGAGTTCTGGAAGATCAGCCGAGACCTCCGAATCCCGTCATCAACACCCGTGAGTACCATTCCTTTATTTCCATTATTTCCAGTTTGGCTATCGCCTAACTAGAAGTCTTCAAACATAATCATATCATCTGTATACAGAAGTCTTCAAACATAATCATATCATCTGTATACAGAAGTCTTCAAAGAAAAAAAAAACAAACAAAAAAACACGTTTAAAAAAAATGTTATTAACTATTTTTTAAACAGTACTCACTGTCGATGTAAATGTTCAAATAATCCAGAGACCAATTTAAATTCGATTTAAATGACCGTTGAGTTTTAAAAGTGTGATAATTAAAAATGTGACATGGATCTAGGGATCCAAATTACTTTAAAAACACTGAGTTCCAGACCATTCACATTAATAAAGCCAATTATCTTCAATTCAATAAAACTTAAAGGGAATAATGAAGAACGCTGCTAATTAAGATTACAGTTCTTTTTTACTCTTTAAATCAATTTGGAATAAAAATAATGAATTAAAATAAGGACTTGACTAAATAAAATTTGGTCAGTATATATGTATTATATATATCCACAAAATTACAGAAATGTCACCTCACATTGAAATCCATAAAAAAAAACAGAAACAAACATACGAGAGTCCAAAAACTACTGCCCAATCAAGTTTAGGTGTCATGCTATGAACTTATTTGAAAAAAAACCAGCCGATCCAAAATGGATGGGATAAGTCAAGTGAAAATAACATCCAGGTCGAATTTAGTCTCTTTAGTTTAATACAAACATCGGATAGTGTGGAAAAATGTATCGATTATCAATTTCACCATATATATTTTTTACTCTCTTTTATGTCAATTTTCAAGGTAAATATGATCATCAAAAATATATATCATTGGCATTATTCTCGTAATAAATATAAAGCGTCATAATTACAAATTCAAATTATCCTAAAAACCCGGAATGTTTTCGTGATATATCGTGTTTTGTAACGAAACGGGACAAATATAAATCTTCTTCGATTTGACTGTACAAAGTAATAAAAGATGTAGTGTTTTACAATTGACTCTCATAGAAAATATTGTATTGTAAAATTATTGTATGAACATAATTGATATTTTAAATGAACAAACTTGAGATCATATATTTAACGACACCTATAAGAATACCTATAAATGGAGCAAAATCCTATTTATAAAAAAAAACATACACAAATTACTAAAAAAAAGTCACAAAAAGCCAGTTTTTAAACTTATTTTAATGTCTGGAAACTGATTTAACGGGAAAGGCAAAAATTAAATACTTAGCAACAGTGGTGTGTATAATCTTTCATGTGCTGACTGATCATTTGAATAAAGATTTTGTGAACACAAATACGCCTTAACAAATCCTTTAATTTATTCTGAAATGACTAATTATTGTCACCATGAAAATCATACACTTTCTATCGATGATGCTAAATTCTTATATATCAGTAGTAACGGAAATAAATTGGACAGATTAGAGACCCTAGAAATTTCTAAGTCAGTGCATCGGGGGGAACATCTGGAAAACACATATATTCCCAGAATCTCGCCGCCGTTCGCTGAGGTTATCTCCCCCCTCCCTCCACCCACAGTCCCCGACCCAAATGTTTACCGTTATAAGTGTATATGTCAGTACCAGTTTGAACAGAATTCATTCTTGTTTGTGCTCCCTGATGATGAGATGAAAACCTTGAAACCGGTAGGGTTTTACCGTTACATAAAGTGGAATAAACAGTGTTTGATAAAATAAATTACAATGCCTTTAAATCTACACAATGTTTACTGCCTTTACTATAAATATTATTTAATTATATAACACTTTGGTTGTATACAGTACAATTAGGTAGAATAATTTCCATTTGGCGATCTATTTCAACCAACAAGAAAGGTTTGATAGAGGTCCACAATAAAATTCAAACTTTAAAACTTTTTGAAAAAATCGGGTACCCACAATAATCAAATCCGCAACCCCTGAGCTGGATGACCGGTTAGGTAGTGGAGGTTAAATTCCTACGAAGCCCCTTGATATATCCGAATGGCTGAAGCGAACATATTTAAGAGTGTGACAGGGAGATAAAATCATCTTCGGCCTAATAATTGTGCCTTCGAGTTGTGAAATTAACTTATCTGTAACCTAGGGATTACTTACCGTAAAGTAAGTTAGTTTCTAAACTCTATGCATATTTTTGAGTATCATTGGAAATTGAACCCAAGATCCCTAGGTTACAGATAAGTGTCTTACCAATAAGGATACAATGGTAGTCCAAAATCTTCTTTGATGAGAAATTTCATTAATTTGTAATTTTGCTTGACACACATACATACATACCATCACGTTATTTCCGTCGGAGTAGGCATCGAAGACGTATTCTTTCTCGACACACATCCTTTGCCTCGTCCGGTTCAAATATGTAGGTTTTAGTGTCCCATTGACTTTGTTTCCTATCAATTCACGCCGTTCGACATCTCTCTTAACTCTTCCAACATCTGAGAAAATATTATATTAAAAGAAACAAAAAAAAATTCTTCGTGTCAATATATATTCTGAAATGTAGGTTTATTGTTTAATACTCGTAGACACAGTTTGGACATTAAAGCGTGTCACGAAGAACACTGGTGTGTGTTGCACATGTGACTCCGTGCGTGTATTCCATAACAACATTTTTAGGGTGCAGGGTTGTTACCACCAATTTAAAATTATTCATGTACATTATAAAGCTATATTCATATACAGTATAAAGCTATATTCAATGAAAACATATGAGACGACTTATATTAATGTTAGCATATAAAAAGACAAATAAATGTTATGAAAATTTGATAAAAATTTACGCGCATCTTCTGAATATTGTCAAATAAAAAGCGCGTTGTTTTTTTAATATATTTACAAATAATGCTGTTATTTATAAATATATTAAAGTATACATGTTTCAAATATCACTTTGTAAATCAAGTATCACTTTGTAAATCAAGTATCACTTTGTAAATCAAGTATCAATTTGTAAATTAAGGTAAAATAAGATGTTAAAGTATACTCGTATATGTTTCAAAATTATCTATTTGACTACTGATATAGTCAATGCTGCCTTTGATATTTGGCCAGTCATCAAGAATATAAATGATTTATTTATTCAGTCCAATGCATGGCCGTTCTCAACCATAAAAAAGTTACAATAAATTTGAAATTAGTCTGAAAATCTACTAATTATGAATATTATCTAAGCTAACACATTTAAATGACTCATACACCATGAATATTAGAAACGAGTACACACATGCATTCTATCTACCACACATATGTTACAAACTTACAAAAGGCTAGGGCTCAGGGGGTCCAGGGCTGAAACAAACAAAAAAAAGTTTGTCTGGAAATATAAAAATAAAATTATATTAAATATATTCGTACAATTTATCCACTCAATACCCATACAAAAAAAACTAATATCAAACTTTCTTTAAGAGATCTTAGAAAGTTTGAGAGAGAAAAAATCGACGAGAAATAATATTAACGATTTCGAAAAACAAAACATTATTATAATGATATACGATAAATAATCTGATAGCTCCGCGGAATTTTTTTAAAGCTTCCTATTAACGATTCATGCTTAATATGATTCATGCTTAATATTTATGCTTAATATTATATTTTTGCAACGAAGTTCAAAAAAAGTCTAAATTGATTTAATCTATAAAACATCATGAAAAATTCTTGAGATTCGGATATTCCAATTTTATATCACCGGTCACCCTAAGAGAGACCCAAGAGATTATGTTCGGTAGCTATTAAGCACTAAGACAATACAAAATACATGGGGAAAAATCCATTTGTAAAACTTGTCAAGGATTCAAATCCAAAACGCCTGGGTCAAGACAGCATGCTAACAAATAGGCCAGGACACCAATCAGTTGACGTGAGTTAAGATATTTTTAAGGTATTTTATTTTGTTATTTTCCTATATACAGTATAACCAAGCGAGCTTCTTTCCATGTGGCAAGTAGTTCTTACTAATAAGAATATGAAAAAAAACCACTTCTAGGTGAAACTAAGAACTCTACCACTTGACCATTGAGGTTATTCTACTTTGTGATGGTGCTGCTGTTTTTTGAATACTCGTATATCATACTGGGCGAAACAAGTGTTAACTCTGTCTTATTATATTTCATAGTACTTGAGCGGTTTCATACTCGAATGATTTATTATTGAAAACTAATAACGAAGAAATCTGCTATGATAGTTAACAATAGTATTTCCATAACTAAAGTATATAGGGTTGAAACGTGGATGTGGATATATACTGAAAGGAGCCGAATAAATGATGTAGAAATGCGTGCACTGAGAATAAATAATACATGGGATGATTATGATAACATAATGCGGGATGAAATGCTTAGAGATGAATTGAACTTAATGCTGATGTATTGAATAAGATGAAAATTAGCAGTTTGAGCTGATTTGGGTATGTAGAACGAATGAATGAAGAAAAACTAACATAACATACATAATTTACAAATAAGAATAAAGTCGGATAAAGTGAATGATATTTTGAAAGAAAGAAAATTAGAAAGTCAGAGGAATCATAAGAGTTGTGTGAGAAAGTGTATGGATGTAGAAGAGGCGAGGGATGCGTGTCGAGATAAGAAAATCTAACGCACTTTCTTCTCTTCCTTATCTGGCAGGGTAATGGCGTGATGGTATATGTGAATGAGTAAGATTTTTTTTCTCCAAGCCATTCTTTTCAACATGTCCGTATTAATAATTTTCAAAATTTAAGGGGTACCAAACGAATGAATCCAAGATATGCAGGTTTGATTGTAGAATTTAATTTAAAAATTCTCAACTACAAGTGGGAAATGCCACACTAATTCTTTTCGACTATATCAAAAAGAAGGTAGAGAGAGTTTAAAGGGTGTGTGGGAAGCTCATAATTTGTTTCAGTGCCGGAATGAAATTTGCATCCCTGTTCGATAGGTTTTAGGGAGTACAGATTCCCGACTCGGAGAAACCTGCCCACGTTTAACAGGGAGGAAGGGTGAAATCAGGGTGAACAACTGAATTGGGTAGATCGAATAAATGGAAAATTGTTGAAATAAACATATTTAGAATCTACTTGACGAAAAGCGAGCTCGAATATAAAATGAAATAAAAATAATTATAATCTTTATTGAATTACGAGTATTTATTGTGTACTGTATTAAATTTTTGATTAAATTATTTAAAGTTTTATTATATATTGTAGAACTCGGCGGATGTATTGCAATTAGAAAATATCTATAAAACTTAGATCTCTGTTCTGAGATTGGTTGCATTAATAACCCTGATTTCTCACGCATAGCTCCAGAGAAAATAAAACCAGCAATTATTACATCAGAAAAATAAAAGGTAAAAATGTTTTTGAATTCAAACACAAGGGAGATGCATACAAACATAACACCACGCAATTTCCCTATTGGATAAGGCAGATTGGACATAACGCCATATAAACATACCAACACGCTATTTCACTCAGGCAGAGAGGACAGAATGCCATACTTTCCTATCGCGACACACACATCTATCAACAATTCCGAAAACGTTTTTTACGAAAGCATTTTGAGCTTTTTTGGTAATGGGAGTTAGCTGTATCGGCTTAACTTATGTTTCTTATTTACCACTTTTCATTTTCTTGCTGCTGCGTATAATTTTCTTGTTGCTGCGTATAATATCTCTTAAAGTGTATAACGTATATTTTGTTCTTTTTCCTATACTATATATAATTTACCTTTAAGTTATATATGTGATTGGGCCTAACCAATATATGTAAGTATTATAAAATTAATAAATTCTTAGCCTCTTCTACATCCATATACCTTCTCATACAACTTCTACGATTTCTCTAACTCTCTACATTTCCTTCTTTCGCAATATAATTAACTTGATCCAACCATACTTTCCTTGGTATTCCTGTTACACGCTTTCTACTCACATTTGCACTATAAATCTGTTTTGTTAACCTTTTTTCATTAATTTCTTCCACATGCCCAAATCATCTCAATATACTCTTCTTCATCTTACTCAACACATCAGCCTTAAGTTTACTCTCATCCTATAGCACTTCATTCAATATTCTATCATACATTGTTACTCCATGTATTCTTATCAAAACATCCATTTCTACAGCATATATTCGGCTTCTCTCAATCTTTTCCACGCCCTCGTTTCACTCCCATAAAAACGGTGTTTATGAATATAATGTTATTGAGATAGGTCATAAATTGGAATGATACAAATAAATATAGATACTAAAATACAAGAATATAAGAGTTCTCTATCTAACAACAATTTTTCAGAAGTTGCAAACCATATAATAAGTTTTGGAAACACTGATTAAGATACACGAGTATGCCCTAGCAACAACCACAGTTTTAAGGTGTTTAAAGTCTGTTGAATCGAAAGTTTGTTTGCATTATTGGTATTCCAGTATTATCGAAGAACTGAGAATTACCGACAGACTGACGACAATATGTATTCAATGCACCCTTTGATTGCACATTGTTCGTGGTCAAGGAGACAGCTTGAAGATACTTGGAGTTACTGGAAACTGGGAAGAACGATGTACAAGAGGAGGAATCCCAATGCGTTGGACTTACCAAGTGAGAGATTCAATAGGACGACTACCCTTAACAACTGCCCTTCGAACCACGGAATGTAGAGATGGATGGAGAAGAGTTGTCAGAGATTATCATTAAAGTCACGATACTCAGTTATAAGGTATAATATCTTCTTCTTCTCCCTGGCTCCATCCCAACTCACTGTCTGCGATGACTGTAGGGGTCAGCTCTGCTCGTCCTCAGGTTGTATGCTCTTCTGTCCCGGACTACGTACCCCAGGCCGTGCCTCTGCACCAGGTTATCTTTTTGCACCACCCACGAATTCTTTGGTCTTCCTCTGGTTGTTATTCGAGGAAGATCCATGGATATTGCCTGGTTCACAATGTGACAGAGTGCTCTGCATCCAACGTGCCCATACCATCTCAATCGCCTCTCCTCCATTTTACTGCTGATGTCTGTAACACCTAGGCTACCACGAATGCGTGAACTTTTTATTTTGTCTCTTAAGGATACACCAGCTGACCATCTTAGTATGTTATAAGGTATATGACATGATGATGATCCCGGTTTGATATGTGACTCAGTTATAAGGTATATGACATGATGATGATCCCGGTTTGATATGTGACTCAGTTATAAGGTATATGACATGATGATGATCCCGGTTTGATATGTGAGTTAGATTTTTCAACGGAAATATTTAACCATCGTCGGTCTTCTTGTAACAAACACTCACCTTAGAAGGAAATATATAAAAATAAAATTTGAGAGATGTTTATTTAATATAAAATTTAAGAAAGAAGAGTAATTTATCTATCTTTGAATCATTACAATCCGACACAATATAGGAAAAGACATAAAAACACGCCGGCAGTTGTCAGAATATAAAGTGGCATTTTGTTTAAGTATATTATCATTCAACCATTTCTATTCCCTTAACTGTCACCTGTCACTTTGCTCTGTAAATACGTTTATGGTATATTTGACGGTGATGTTTTATTTTATCTGTAAATCAACGAGATCACTAAATTTATTTAAGAAAAATACTTTACATATCATACCTACACGACATTTCCCTGTTGGGGTAGGTAGAGATGAATCTTTTCTATAGTCATACAACTTCTACGATTTCTCTAACTTTCTACGTTTTCTTCTTTCATGCACTTGATCCAATCATAATTTCTTTAGTTTTCTTATATTATTTGTTTTGTGAGTATTTATATAGATAGAGATATATACATACGAGTATATGTAAATATTTTAATTTATTATGTTCTATGAAGATGGGGGATGGGGGAATAAAGCCGTGACATATAAGATAAACATTTTAAATAGATAAATATGGGAGGGATAAATACATTTATAGTATATTTAGGTTCTTGGCACAATTTGATGCATACCTTTGCGAATTTGGGTACATTGAGTGGTACAATGCGACAGTGTTGAGTGTCTCGCGGGCCGCTGTCATGGCCGCGTCGAGGATTACAAAAATTTTCGAGAATAATCAAGATTCGATGCTTGATTTTTATTGAAGTATTTTTCGAGTAACTTGTTACCAGCAAATTACATACTCGTATGCTTTCACTAATTGTTCGAGATGATATTCGTGTCCTAGTTGATGAGATGCCTGCCTGTGTTGCAATCAGGGCTTGTGGAATTCGATTCCCGTTAGTATCCAAATGGTTCATTAATGGTTTCATTCTGGTTTGCACTCACTGACTTCTTGAATTGTTTTCTAGTTGGTCGAAAGAGGTTGACATTTGGCAACAAACCCACCAGGTTGTCCTGAATATGACAAAAAAGTAATACAACAAAAAAATCTTCAGACAACGTTGCCGCCACTGGTGTTTACAAATATATCAAGAATTTACAATCAATATTACAGGTCAATACATCTTATGACATTTTCAAGAAACCACTGAGGTATACAATGGCTTTTGACGGCGGTGTTTTCATTTTCATTAAATTTTTTGAAGTGTAATTATTACAAATTACATTATAGGTACTCGTATTAAAAAAACCTTAAAGCCGTTTCCTTAATGTGGTTAAATCTCAAGGTTTTCTTTTTATTCAACTTATAATATCTATATGGTAGGTTGGAAGAGATTGCCACCTGACAAAATGCCCGCCAGATTGTTTTTACAATGAAGTGTTAAATAAATAATATCCATTTCTAACAGACAGGTAGGTATTCTTTATATTTTACTCTATCATACATTGTAATAATAAATATTTTACGTGCAGCACACATTTCTACTGTATTTCTTCTATACTTACCAATCCCTCTCAAAGTTCATTGGATGAAACTTGAAAAAAGCGCCACAGTTTGTATTTCACTGAAGACCAAATCATCTTCTGCATGCGGTATTCACACGCCAAGTGTTCTCTGCAGTCAAGTCCTAGTGTCCGGTTTCAGTCTGTGCTGATCCTATACGCCTCTAGTAACCGCATACAGTCGGCAGCTGTCAACGATGTGGTCCATGGTCTGGATCTCCCCTCACTCACAGAAAGGCGAGTCTATTATTAGATGACCAATTTATTGGGTGTTAACATAAGTTGTGTCCTTTTTTTTCAAATTTAAAAATCAGCATCAAAAGTAAAACAAAATGGTAAAGGTTATACGTCATTCGATAGAAAATTTTCTGCTCTTAAAGATGTTGTGTTTGTTTTTACCTTACATATATTATTTTATTTGATTACAAGCATTTTCGACACCTCCTTCTGTTCGCGTTCAATCGAGGGAATAAAGCTGCTCGCGATATTTGCGAAGTGTACGGTGAAGATGCTATGAATGAAAAGACAGCTCGTCGATGGTTTTTGCGTTTCCAAGACGGTAATTTCGACCTGAAATACATGTAGCGTTCAGAGTCAAGACCGGATGGTTTTTATCGCACAGGCATTGAAAAACTTGTAGAACGTTGGCAAGAGGTTGTAAATAATGAAGAAGAATACATTATTGACTGATTTGTTGTAAAATAATGAAGGAAAATACATTATTGACTAATTTGTTGTATTTTTTGTTGTTGTGTCCTTTTGTTCTCTTTATTTGAAAAAAAAAACGGACACAACTTATGTTTCCAATAATATATCTCTCTAGTTAGCTGGAGAAAGTTGCCAGGCAGATTATTGCTACAGACGCGACTCGTTCTCCTCTGTTTGTTTCAATATTATATCGTTCCAATATTATATCTCTCTAGTTGGCTGGAAAAAGTTGCCAGGCAGACTATTACTACAGACGTGACTCGTTCTCCTCTGTTTGTTCCAATATTATATCTTCCAATATTATATCTTCCAATATTATATCGTTTCAATATTATATCTCTCTAGTTGGCTGGA
Source organism: Odontocerum albicorne (assembly GCA_949825065.1). Taxonomy (NCBI): domain Eukaryota; kingdom Metazoa; phylum Arthropoda; class Insecta; order Trichoptera; family Odontoceridae; genus Odontocerum; species Odontocerum albicorne. Next base: position 12,296,456 of record OX463856.1, read on the forward strand.
GAAAGTTGCCAGGCAGACTATTACTACAGACGCGACTCGTTCCCCTCTGTTTGTTCCAATATTATATCTTCCAATATTATATCTTTCTAGTTGGCTGGAGAAAGTTGCTAGGCAGACTATTACTACAGACTCGACTCGTTCCCCTCTTAAGCCTGTAAATAATATTTCATTATATATATAGTTAAGATTGATTTTTTGGTTTTAGACCATGACAGAGTATTTTTCGTCATTTTAATACGATTATTTTATCATTGTCAGAGTAATTTTGTTACATTATTGCGTATTATTTAATCAATTTGTGATCTTAATGTTCGACCCACGATCGTTTATTCGAGTTACATTTCAATTGAATTGATCTTTATCTGTCTCCGATTTCAAGATATAGGTGTATAACTATAAGAATCACTTAAAGACACTTTTTGGGATGTCTTATCAAATTTTTTGATAATATTATATATAAAACTACATAAAGGGTCTTTTAAACTGAGCGGTTTTTTTAATTCTTATCTTATTGCAAATGAAAGTCTCCCTCATTCTTAATTTTTTACGAATGCGTGATATGACAAACTCCTGTAGAAAGTTCAAGTAAACAGCACTGTGTAAAAGTGTATATATATACATTTAGTATATGTAAGATCCCATTCCAGCTAAATTAAATTCAGGTAGAATGAGGCTTATACGTAGTTGCCTTTCGCGCTTTTCAGCTGCTTATCGCACATCAAAAACGCGATCTATATAATATTACAGTAATAAACTTATGATTTTTATATTGGGGTAGGCAAAGAGAACATATATCTGATTAATTCTATCCTAGCACACGTCTTTGGCTTCTGTCACGTCCATACATCTCGTCATACATACTTTGCTATTGTTAAATCTTTTCACTTTACTCTCTTTCAGAAATTGGTTTATTTGGTCACGTCAAATTCATTTTAAATTTTCTCAAACTTCTCGTACCTTCTGTACTAATTTTATGGATTATTTATGTAAATCTTTTATCATTTATTCTTTCTTAGTGGTCGAACCATCTTAAGACTCCTTTTTTCCATATCAAGCACTGCTTCTTCTGTCAATCCGCATTCTTTCCTAATTTTATTTATTCCTTAATAAAGTGATCTTGGATAGATTATGAAAATATTACACATCTTATTCTGCAGATATGTCGTTATTCAAAAGTAGGTGTGAAAATTGAAGAAAAAAGTAGGCAACCTTGATTTGAATGGGTTTGGAGTATGGAAGGTACTCCATGAATTATGTTGGACCCAGACACTACAGGGGGAACAAAAAATCACGTATATTTATAACTGCCATAAAAAGCGCTATTCTACTGACTTGTATGAAGTTTATAATCCATATTAATCGGGCTTGTTCAAAAAGGTAGAGTAGAGTTCAATGTAGGTTCAGACCACAGCTCAACATCCTAATGTATTTCGCGAACAATCTACCTCAATAACTCATTGGAAAGCGAGCCTTCGTTCGAAAATACAAGAACTCCAATATCGACGTTGAAAAATGTGAATCAGACTTTTTCATCCTCATTAGGTATTATTTGTATGCGTTGAATATTTTAGACGGGGTCTTATATGTATGGAAAGCATATACACATTGAGGGTTGCATCTCTCCGGTCTGGTTTTGTGTACCATATGCTTGTGCTTACCTTGATGTGTGGAAACAAACTCTGGGCATTGAAATGGAATGTTAGATGTAGAATTAATATGAGCCATGTGCAGATTATCTAGGATGACAATACATTATTCATAGTTAAGGTATTCACATTGTGGAGGTTTAAATACATTGTTATTTGTTTTATCAAACACTGTTTATTCCGAAAACAAATAACAAATGATTAGTATGACAATGTTTACTTACCAACTGGTTTTATATTATTTAATCGACTACTTTTACGCTCCCTGAAAAACTTTTTCAGGAGAATTCCAATATCTTAATTTAATCCAAAGTCAATTCAAGGTCTTTAACGTTGAAGCATCTCTCATTTTTATATTCATTTTATTAAACACTCTCATGATTTTACTTTCAAGTGTTTTTTGTTCGTCGTCGTTGCTGGTTCTCGTCGTCGAGCATCTCCTCGCAAGTCCGACGTCAATTTAGTTAAAAAGCGAAAATGTGCCGTGGAGTTTCTTTTTCCTTTGAGTGAGTGAGTAAACTCATCCCTGTATTGGTTCCGATGACACACCGAAGTGAGACGATTGGAACAAAGTGACATGTTTAAAAAAAAAATAGATATGACCAAAGTCATAGGTCTTCTTCTTCTTATTTTAGGCCTGTTGACCTGTTATGGTCCTGCATCATTGTTTCCCTCTTGTGACGTCCACTGCCAGGTGTCTTTCCATCTTTTGGGAGGTCGTCCTGGAGGTCTACTTGCTTGGGGGATACTGTCCCTGGCCATTCTTAAGGCTCTTGGTTCCGCCATTCTGGATACATGTTTGTTCCAGAACTTTCTTCTTCCTCTTTCGTCGTCCTCATCTGACAATATCTTCAACTTCGAACATCCTTCGGATTTCTGTGTTTCGTACTCTATCACGAAGGGTTTTGCCAGCGATACTCCTGAGTACCTTCATTTCGCTGGTTCGAATGAGATTTTTGGTTCTGACAGTGTCGGCTCTGGACTCTATGCTGTATGTCATTATGGGGTGGACATAGGTCTTGTATATCCTCTTCGGTAGGTCTTGTATATCTTCCACAGGTCTTGTATATCCTATAGGTCTTGTATATCCTCCACAGGTCTTGTATAACCTTGTTTTGGATGTTCATATACTTGTTTTTCCAGATAGTGTTCTTCAGACTTCCTTAGACATAGGTATCCTTATACTCCTACTTATACTCCCGAATACTAGGCGAATACATATCCTTATACTCCCGAATACTAGGCGAAAAAAACCTGCGCCATTCGAGGGAGTAGCACGTGCGGAAGGTCGCCGGTTCAAAAATGTTTTGTGTTAATTTAATAAACACCATTTTTATCAGTAGTGCGCCTATTTTTCAATTAATATTTCTTCAAATTTTATTTATTGATGATAGTGGAATTAAATCTTGAGTTAGAGCGCTCTTAGGGAGAATCTGCTTTCTAAATGAGTTTATATAAGTTGAGCTTTTATTATTTTTATTAAGTTGTTGGAAAATGTTCTTGTGACGTATTGTGTTATCATTGTTTTTTGTACGAGGATTGTATTGTTAATACGCCTTACATGTGACTATAACCTGTGGGATGTGAGTGCGGCGTATATAATGCTATTTGGCTGGCGTATTGCCATATTTCAATCTCTTTCAACTAATTAAAAAGATACATTGAGTGAAAAACAGACTAGAATCAGTAGCTTTAAATGTTTATCAGAACTGTTGCCGTGTTGACTTGGCTACGATGATGGCCGATCGGAGTTGTTGTCGACGGCGTTGTAGCCTTTATCCCCATATTTATACATGCATACATATCATTACGTTGTGCCCCTTAAGGAGTAGGCAGAGATAACAGTTCTCAAAATATTTCTATCCAAGCACATAGCCTTTGCATCTTCCACATTCATACATCTCGTCATGCACAATAATCTATTATTCACACTTATCACTTAACTTTATTTTACAATCTGCACCATTTGGTCCAGCCACGTTTTCCTCGGTTTACCTCTTCCAAGTTCTTGGACTTCTGACTTGTATTCTTCCATCATTCATTATCTCCTCATGTCCAAACTATCTTAAAGCTCCTTTTTTCATCTTACTTAAAACATCTATTTTATCCATGCATTAGTTTCTGACGTTTTCATTCCACCTTCTCTTTAAGATTGATGCATAACTAATTTTCTATTTCTGACGCCTTTTGACATCGTCCTGCGAATAAACACTAAATGCTTTTAAAACGTCGGTCTTCATTGAAACTAACAACACGGCAATAACCCAAAAAATATTTGAAATTAGTGGTACTATATATAGCTGTGAAAATCTTTCTTATTCTCCCTGGCTCCGTCCCAACTCACTGTCTGCGAAGACTGTTGGGGTAAGCTCTTCTCGTCCTCAGGTTGTATGCTCTTCTGTCCCGGACTACGTCCCCCAGGCCGTGCCTCGGCATCAGGTTATCTTTTTGCATCACCCATGAATTCGTTGGTCTTCCTCTGGTTGTTATTCGAGGAAGATCCATGGAGATTGCCTGGTTCACAATGTGATCGGATGCTCTGCGTCCAACGTGCCCATACCATCTCAATCGCCTCTTCTCCATCTTACTGTTGATGTCTGTAACATCTAGGCTATAGCTGTGAAAATCTTTGAACTTATAAAATAACTTTTTTAAATCTGGGCACAAACAGTTATCAAACTCGTAACTTCCGAAATAGAAGATATGCATCATATTAATTAGATCATGTTTGTTATCATAATCAATTAACTAAGGCAAATGTGATTTGCTGGTAACAATTTACTCGTAGCAGGTTTCAATAATAATGAGGTACAGATGCTTTATCTAGAATATTTATTGATTGAATCCCTTTTAGTATTCCATACCTACGTACGTTGTCAGAGGGTTAAGAGCTTTTTACTTAAAAAAAGTAATTATATCAATTAACACATAAAATAAAATACTACTGTCAAATATTAACGTATTTACAGAGCAAAATGACATGTGACAGTTGAGAGAAGAGAAATGGTTGAATGATAATATACGAGTTTTAAAACAAAATGCCACTTTATATTTTGACAACTGCTGGCGTGTTTTTATGTCTTTTCGTATTTTGTTTCGGATTGCAGTGATTCAACGATAGTTAACATAAATTAAAGTCATATTGTTCTAAAATTAAATTTTAGATAAACATTACCTAAATTTTATTTTATTTCCTTATTTTTTCAACAGCAAAATTTATCTTAATACGTCATTTACAATTGAAGTATTTTTTTATGGGAAGACAAACTATAAAGTACAAGTATAAAATGTTGCAGCATTTTGTGGGTATAGAGAATCACTTCACTAGTCAAGGCCTGTGACATAGTGATGCCATAAACACTTAGACGAAACTTTCGCACTCAGTATTTACAACCCTACACAAACTTAAATCTCAAGTTATCATATACATAATTCCAACCGCATCATAATCTCACAACCACTTCAAAAACAACTTTAACAATTTCTCGTTATATGCTTTACATTCGCATCGGTCATTTACTCGTTTACTTACACACAAGTGAAGATTATTTACGAGGCGTATCCAGAAAGTAAGTGTACTGAGGCTCTCACAACCGGATGTATTTTATTTTCGACATGTTGGCTACACTTTCGTGTAGCCTGACCCTTTCCCTCCGCAACGAAACCGGTTCGAGGTCAGTACGTTGAAAAGTGTCGACGCGACAACACGTTTCGTGAAAAATGTAAATCTAATCTCCCGCTAAGTGCGAAATACGGGGCGTCATCCGTTATCTCGTTTGGAAGGGAAAACCTTCGGTTGAGGTTTATAATGAGGTGAAAACTGCATATGGTGATAAAGCTATGAATCGTACGAGTGTGTAAAAGTGGTGTCGCGAGTTTAAAAACGGTCGTACGTCTGTGCATGATGATCAGAGGAACGAAAGACCTTCAATTGTGACTGACGAAATTGACGAAATTGTTTTGGGACTGTCAAGGCATAATTTTAATTGAATATATGCCTCAAGGGGAGACCATCAACTCTGCAAGATACTGTGTGACCCTAAAAAAATTGCGGAGGGCGATTCAGAACAAGAGGAGAGGCATGCTGACAAAGGTAGTCTGCCTGCTGCACGACAATGCCAGACCACACACGGCCAACGCCACGAAGGAACTGCTCGCCTCGTGTAAATGGGATGTCCTGAACCATCCCGCGCATTCCCCTGACCTAGCACCTTCAGATTACTATCTCTTTACCTCCCTAAAGCTGCACATGGGTGGAAAAAGGTTTTCAACCGACGAGGAGGTAAAGGAGGAGGTGGAGAAGTGGACGGAGGGGTTGGCGGGAAACTACTTCGAGGAAGGCATCAAAAAGTTGATACCCCGCTTCACCACCTGCATTGAGAGGAATGGCGACTATGTCGAAAAATAGCTTACATATGTACTACGGTAACCACGTAATTTTTTTGTTTAAATAAAAAAAATTGTACCCTACAAAAATTCAGTACACTTACTTTCTGGACTTACCTAGTAATTCACCTTTGCAAAAAGGGGTTAATATGAAATACGCACTTTCCGTCTCTTGCACAACTGAGTGTGTATTCTAAGAAGACCGATGATGACCTCAAGTTTCACTCTGTATTTGGTTGCAACAAAAGCTTCGATAAATTTAAGGTAAAAAATCACACTTAAATATGAAACCAGGAAGCTAACGAATTAACGAATAACACGTCAACTATTTACCAAACGATCGACACCTTAATGCTACTCGTATATGTGATGTATGGGCATATATCTAAATTGTAACGACATTTGTAGCCTAGTTGGTAAGACGATGGTTTTCTCCTCAAGGGTTTTGGATTCGATTACCAATGCTACCTAAAAAAGATCATTGTCTGGTTTAACAATTCGTCTGGTAACAATGCGCACACACACTAGAAGTGTGAGTAATGTTGCCCGTATACATACCGTATTATTTCTTATACGTATTAAGGAGAAATCATTTGCCTATTCCAATAATTTTTAACACGAAGGTTGTATTATCGGGGTCAAAAACAGAATAATAAGATATACTTAAACATGTCTTCATCACTAATTCAGATATGTTGAGGGGTACTATATGTAAGAATAAAAAACGATATCTCTCAAATTTCTTGTTGATTTTTTAAAGCAATTTAAATTTTTGGTTTTGGTATGTTGTACGCACATTTGGCGTACGACCAAATCGATATAATTAATTTATACTAAAATCACTATAAATCGATACTACTCGTACAATCTTCCTTGAAACACCTTCGTTGAATGAAGGTAAAAGATGTTTTAAGTCGAATTTGTTTCTAGATGTTAACAATCCAATAAACGAGTAAACTGGCTTTATTTTTAGTTATTAATAATTAGATATAAACCAACTTTATTTGTAGATAAAAATAAAAATATTTATACGGGCTTTATTTTTAAATATAAACGTTTGAAAATTAACCAGTTTATTTCTATATAAAAATATTTGCACGAAAATCATAACGTTACAGTTGAAGACTGAACAATTTTAAACTTGTAAGTTCAATTTTTTTTCATTGAAATCGTTTAGTTGCACACGCAAGTTGCGTTCATAAATTTGAAAACATGTTATTTTGTTACGAAACAACGCTATATAAGTCATATTTTCAGAATTTTAATGTAAACAGAAAAAATGTGAATAAAATGGCGGATATAATACGAAAATCTCAAATTAAATATGAATGATTTGCTGAAAGATAAATTAGAGAACTTGTAAAATATTTCAGGAAGCTGCTCAGGGATGAAAAATTGATACAACGTTTCTTAATAAAGTTTTGAAAATTGCACTAAGATTTTTGTAGTTAAACTTGTTTCCTGTTTGTTAAGTTGATTATTATTGAAGTGTGTAGATTAAATTAAAGATGTTTTGGGAAGTATGTATAAATGGTTAAATCATGGCGTTTAAATAGGTTGTAACTGATAAGGACAACATATTCTAGAAATTCAATTCAAAATAAGAAATACAGTTATTTTTTTTATAATTGAACCTTGTGGAAACTTTCTCTCTATTTTTTATTACATTACATATTTTAGTTCACATTGTGATAGATTAAAAATAACAAAACCATTTTATGGTTTTGTTATTTTGAATCTTTCACAACATATTTTACTACGTGTTTATTAAATGTAGAAATAATTTTTTAGGCATGTTCCTATATCCCATTTTAAGCATGTACGTACATCACTTTCTTTAGAGAAGGAGGGAGTACACTATAATATCAACATGAGCCTTTTACGTTCCTGTCAAAGCCTTTACTATATATTCAGTGAAAACCTTTTTGTTTCACGACCTTCGTGATTAAGTAATAAAAACGATGGTCTTCTATCCGGGGCTTTGGGTTTAATTCCCGATGCTTTGGGTTCAATTCAAAAGTTCCTAGTTTTGTTAAAGAGTAAGTCTGGTAATACGCTAAACGTGTGCGAGTGTTGTTACTGATTCCCATAAGGTTGTATTTACAACAAATACATGGGCGATATATTGTCAGGTGACAATCTGATACAACATACCAGAAATATGTTTTAGGCACCTGAAGTAAAAAAAACAAATTAATTTCGAAACCACAATACAGAATCAAACCCGCAACCTCCGTTTCGGAAGATAGATGTCTTACCAACTAAGCCACGGAGGTCATCATACATGTTCTGTTTTCTTAATTATCTTATAAAATGTACCTGTTCTGAGATAAATGGGAAAATAAGACCACGAATTCAACCATGAATTATCGATTTAACTGACTTGATATTTTTTGTAATTTTGTAAAATATGAAGGCCAATTTTGTTGATATTTTAAATTTAAATAATCCTTTGATGGATAAGTTTTTTTTAGCACATACAAGTATATGTTCACGTATGGGGTCAGATTCTTACACTAATTTTAATCTCCGGAAACTTCTATTTAACGGGAAAGACAAAAATGGAATACTTAGCAACAGGGGTGTGTTTAAACTTTTATGTGCTGACAACGATAATTTCTATATAGGAAAAACGAAAGTTCTTTGAAAAAACACTTTGTGAAGACAAATTTACCTTTACGAATTTACTCTGAAATGGGAAATTCATTTCCACCGAAAAAATCACACATTTTAATCGTTGATGCCAAATTCTTACATATCAACAAAAACGGAAAATAAATTTGAGACCCGGGAAATATTCAAGTCAGTAAGTATATTGGGATCCACATCTGATAAATAAATACATATTCAAGATGCTTGCTGAAGTCATCTGCTTCCGTCCACTCACAATCTCCGACCCGGAATTTTACCGATAGATGCGCATGTTATCGATACTAGTTAGAAAATAATTTAGACTTGTTTGTGCTACCCTGTTGATAAAGTGAAAACCTTGTTATACCGTTATGGTAAGTGGAATAAACATTGGTTTACTGAACAATTAACATGGACTATCCTCTGTCTGTTGTATACACATCCTATTTTTTGCCACATAATGTGAAGAGTTCTGAAAACATGTGTTGGGAAATGTACTTAGAAAAAAAAGGAACAGGTCCCTCTTAGATGAGATGACGTGATGATATCAAGGAGCCCAGAAGAATAAATTAGACAACAGCATCAATAATGGTATAGGGTGGAGAAAAGTGGAAGAAGATTATTCAGGACTATGCGGTTGACCAGAATGATCGTAATCTGCCATCTTGAGAAGAACAACAAAAAGAGCAAATATTGTAGACATCATTTTATTGTATTATATATTTTGTATACACAGTATAACCTAGTGGGACTTCCAACATGAAATATGTTAAAATAAGCTTTATGTTTAAACCAGACATAATCTTTTTTTTAAATATCTAGGTTCCAGCGAGATTTCCACCCGCAACCTCCGGGCTGGGAGACACGCGTCTTATCAATTAGGCCACGGAAGTAGTCATTATCAATTTTCTTTAAATAATAATTTGGCCATGTTCGAATGTTTATGATAAGCGTATTTTTATTTATTTTCCAATCACCATAGCAGATTAACACTAAAGTATTACCAAAGGAGCTTTTTCTTTATTTTACATATTTTCTCACTTTGAGTCCGCATACTTTTACACTCGACCGAATTATAAATAGCAATCAAATTACCAAAGAGGCTTTTCAATCTTTACAAATCTACAATTAAAATTGAAAAAATAAGAAAACCAAAGTGCTTTAATAAATTTCAGCAGAGGACAGAAGCTCGTAAAAAGCTTTTTCTACTTCAAATTTTAACACGTTGAACTCCGATTTTGTTTGTTTCTAATTAAGCAGAAATTCTGATTTGAATATTAATTTAACAGGTCAAACCCGTCATAATTAAAATGTACTAATTTGAAAGAAAAGTTCAAGTTTGAATTTATTCAGTTTGATCAGGGATAGATACGGAGTACACGATATTGTTTGAGTCCAGGAACGGAGCATCCCCCTATAGCAATTATCGAACACATTTAGAGTCGAAAAAAAAATTATGTAGACGACATTATTTTTGTTGCGTATTATATGGTTAACCTTCAATACTTGACAGATTTGTTTTTATGTTTTGTCTGAGGTAAACACATTAACATTAGTGTATCGGACGTATGCGGTCTCCCTTGTACGTGTGTATGTGGTACAAGGGAAATGATAAACGCGGTGTATGATAAACACCCCTGTATGTGAGATAGACACTTATGTGCTGTGTATGGAATGGGAGAAAAATGACATTTTGGTATAATGAAATATGTGTAGAGCTATAGGGGTACATAAACTGAAATCCTTGCCCTTATAGACTCGATTCGGTTATATGTAATAATATTTGATTAATATCTGTATCATTTAAAAATTATATTTGTTCTTGTATGTAAATGTCATATAATTCTGTTATTAATATTTCTGTATGTAATATGTAAAGATCGCAAATATTCCTTCAGAAAAAGAAGGAATATTTTCCATCTGTTTGGATCCGGTTGCATTCGCGACCGTAATGTAACCATCTGTGTACTGCCTGATATGAACGGTGACCGCCACAGTAACTCCCTGACCAGACGTCCTAAGCGGGCCGAAAAACCCGAAAGGTGCGGAACGCGAGGGCTTACTGTGACGGATAAACCGGTCATATAGGGCACCCAACTGTACCGAAATTATACTTCTCTTCAATCGTCTGACTTCGTGTTTCATTTCTTCAACCCTTCTCCAAGAACTACAGAGGAATCTCATCTACAAGTGACTTCGCTGCATTTCTTCATTTTCGCCGGAATTATCGTCCCGAGTCCGTCCCTGGCAACTGGCTGGACAGCGCTCCGAGTACACCGGAACCAAGCTCCGCCCACAAGTTCAGAGGCGCATTCGACGCAAGAATATTTCACCGAAAATTAATTCATTAATTTTTGGTGATTTACGCTTGACTCCGCGAATTGGATTCTTCGCGTACTGCAGCAACCATTCGCCTTTTCTACAGTCTTTGTACCTGTCTGGTACAAAGTGGTCCTTCGGAGCCGGATCTGCTGCATCTTCAAGAATCATCAACATCACAAGCGAAGCTTCATCATCGTCATCTCAAGATAGATATAACTCGTTAGTTATCATCATCATCTTGAGAATCGACCAACGTTGGAGCATCGTCATCGGTTGCGAGGAGCATCATCATCACAGCTGCTGTTGACTAAGCATTGTCACCAGTTGAGTGTGGGTGATCATCACTATCTGTTGTTGACCAGCAGCGTCACCAGTGAGTGTGGATCATCATCACCAGCTGTCGTTGGCTAGCATTGTCACCAGTTGAGTGTGGGTGATCATCACTATCTGTTGTTGACCAGCAGCGTCACCAGTGAGTGTGGATCATCATCACCAGCTGTCGTTAGCTAGCATTGTCACCAGTTGAGTGTGGGTGATCATCACTATCTGTTGTTGACCAGCAGCGTCACCAGTGAGTGTGGATCATCATCACCAGCTGTCGTTGGCTAGCATTGTCACCAGTTGAGTGTGGGTGATCATCACTATCTGTTGTTGACCAGCAGCGTCACCAGTGAGTGTGGATCATCATCACCAGCTGTCGTTGGCTAGCATTGCCACCAGTTGAGTGTGGGTGATCATCACTAGCTGTTGTTGACCAGCAGTGTCACCAGTGCGTGTGGGTCATCGTCACCAGCTGTTTGAGCATCGTCATCTTCAGCCACTGACGCGATCATGCCTTCTCTGCGTTCCGGAAAGGCACCCGCTAAGGAAGCGAGAGCCGAGAGCGACCGTACCTCAGACGCCGACACGGTGGCGTCTTCACACGCTGACACAGAGGACACGATCCGGAGGCTACAGGAGGAGCTTCGCACTGAGAGGCGAAAATCGGCATTATTGAGGAGAAGGCTGCAACGGGCGACTGTAACGGCTGAAGCCGTTCCAGGACCATCGGCGGAACATATCCCCGATGACGTTCCGGTAGCCGACCCCAGGCGACTCACCGAGGAGTGGGTGGAAAAACAGCAGGACCCCATGGCACAGATGGCAGCGATGATGAAGGAGCTCATCCAATCCTCACGGGGTGATGGGAGCCCGAAGGCGCCAGCCAGTGAAGATGGTGCGAGAATGACCGCGCTCATCGCACGCCAGACTGGAGCCAAGGACCTGCCCGTTTTCTCTGGAGAACCTCTCGAGTGGCCTGCCTTCAAGGCACAGTATGACCAGTCCACAGAGTTGTGTGGACTGGCCGAAGCTGAGAACCTTCTCCGGCTGCAGCGTGCCCTGAAGGGGCGCGCACGAGATTTGGTGTCCGCACTGTTGGTAGACCCGAGGAGCGTGGGGGAAATCATCCGCACACTGGAGATGCGCTTCGGCCACCCGGAGGTGATCGTAGCCACGATGCTGGACAGAGTGCGGCGACTGCCACGCCTGACCGACAGCAACTCCATGGAAGCCCACGTGGAGTTCGCCATAGCAATACGCAACGTCGTCGCTACGATCAAAGGTGTGGAAGGGGAGTACCTCACGTCGCCGCAACTCCTGACAGAGATGGTGACCAAGTTGCCCTTGACCATCCAGTTCGTGTGGGTCCAGTCACGGATCAGACAACCGAAAGCCACCGTGGATGACCTGGCCACCTGGCTGATGGAAGTGGGCAGCGCGGCCACCCATGCCGGAACAATGGACACACGGGTCCCCTCGAGAACGCAGAAACCGCCGAAGCGGGACGGCCAAGTGATGCTACAGTCGGCAGAGAGGCTCGAAGACAAGTGCCCGCTGTGTGAGGATGGTCACGCGCTGACGACGTGTCCAGTGTACCGGGGCAAGAGTGTTGAAGCGCGCTGGGAGTGGTTGAAGAGGAACGCAGGACTCTGCTTCAACTGCCTGGAGTCCACACATCGAGCCCCCGAGTGCAAGCAGCGGAAATGTGGCGTCGACCGGTGCAGAAAAGCACACCACCGTACGCTGCATCGCAAAGCCGCGGGAACCAGCCCAACTCAGAAAGCCACAGTGGCCCACGTGCGCATGGTCACCCAATCGCCAGTGCTTATGAAGGTAGTGCCAGTGACTGTGACCGGACCAAAGGGGCAAGTGAACGTGCACGCGCTGCTGGATGAAGGATCTTCGTGACCCTGATCGACGCGACCGTTGCCACCACAGTGGGAGCCGAGGGTCCCGTTTGCGGCCTACGGATACAAGGCGCAAACCGGATGTGCTCGGCCGACAGGACGTCGCGCCATATCAGGGTCCAAGTGGGCGGTAAGGGAGGGGTGTACATCGTGTCGGGGTACACCATGAGGAAGCTGGACCTCCCTCCGCAGCTGGTGAGAGCCTCGGAAGCCGGCGGAAGGCGTTTAGAGGAGGTGAAACCCTTGGTGCTGATCGGGCAGGACAACGTGCACCTTATAGTGTCACGAGAGGTGCTCGAGGCAAGCAAGGGTCGCGTCACCTCACGCACCGCGCTAGGGTGGATCACGCATGGAGGAAGCGCTCCGCCCGCCGAGGCAAATACGGTGGCAGTGAGCCACGCCATTGAGGAGGACTCGCGCCTGAGTGAGATGCTCAGAATCCACTTCGCGGTCGATGCCTTGGGAGTCACCGCGACTGTCCGGGTGAACAAAGATCTGAAGCGAGCGGAAGATCTCATGAAGGCGACGACTCGTCCTCTACCCACTGGACAATGGGAGACAGGTCTCCTATGGAGGGAAGACCATGCGTGGCTGCCAGACAACAGGCAGTGCGCCGAGAACCGGCTGATAAGCCTGGAGAGGAAATTGAGACGCGACTCAATACTCTCAGTGGCTTATCACGCCAAGATGAGGGACCTCATCGAGAAGGGATACGCGCGCGAAGTGGCCCGAGACGAGATGGCGGCATCATCAGCACGACGGTGGTACCTGCCACACTTTGCGGTGGTGAACCCGCACAAACCAGGGAAGGTGCGAGTGGTTTTCGACGCAGCCAGCCGATGCCGAGGCACGTCGTTGAACGACCACTTGCTGACCGGCCCTGATCTGCTGACGTCCCTGATGGGAAACATCATCCGGTTCCGGGAGGGGAAGATTGCGATTGCGGCGGACATCAAGGAGATGTTCCTCCGCATCAAGATCAGGAAGGCTGACCAGACCTCACAATGGTTTTTGTGGAGGCCCTCGGAACAAGGGGACGTCAAAGCCTACGTACTCACCTCCATGATGTTCGGTGCCAAGTGCTCGCCCAGCAGCGCCCAGTACGTCCGAAACCGGGTGGCCGACGCCAGCAGGGAAGAATTTCCAGACGCAGCCGAAGCCGTCACCCGGAAGTTCTACATGGACGATTATTTGGACGCAGTCGACAGACCCGCGGACGCCGTGACCTTGGTTAAGGAGGTCACCGCGGTCCTGCAAAGAGGCGGGTTCGAGCTGACGAACTGGGCGTCAAACGAGCCCCGAGTAATCGCGGCAATACCGCGAGAGAAACGGGCCGGGGGACCAGTAGAGCTACTCGGTGGAGGCGCGCAGACAGAGCGGATTCTGGGGGTCACATGGGACCCGCGAGCAGACCAGTTCATCTTCAAGTTGGCGGACCTGAAGGAAGAAGGAGGTTCTCGACCTACCAAACGACACCTGCTGAGCACGGTGATGCGAGTTTTTGACCCGATGGGGTTCATATCTTGCCTGACGATCAGGGCGAAGATATTGCTCCAAACGGTGTGGCGCTCAGCGGTAGGGTGGGACGACCCCCTTCCAGAGGAAACCAACGAGAAGTGGCAGGAAGGCCTACGGCTGCTCAAGATGGCGGACGCCCGCATACCGAGGTGCTGCCTGCAGAATAAGAGCAGCCAGGTGACGCTGCATATGTTTTGCGATGCGTCAGAACTGGCATGCTGCGCGGTGGCCTACATGGTGGAAAGCCAAGGCGACGGCAAGCGCGTGTCGTTCCTGGCTAGCAAGTGTAGGGTGGCTCCGCTGAAGCCACTCTCAATACCGCGGCTAGAACTACAAGCAGCCCTGATAGCTGCAAGACTGGCAGCCACCATCAAGAAGGAGTGCACGGCAGCCATAGAACGGGTCGTGTTTTGGACGGACTCGATGACCGTGCTGTGCTGGATCCGGACGGACCCCCGCACGTACTCAGCCTTCGTCGCCAACAGATTGGGGGAGATTGACGAGCTGTCGGCGGCACGAGACTGGAGGTGGGTGCCCTCGAAGCTGAACCCAGCTGACTTGGGAACGCGAGACGGAGAGGCGCCAGATCTGTCATCATCAGGGACCTGGTTCCGGGGTCCAGCCTTCATTGCAGGACCGGACGACGGCTGGCCCGTAGAGAGGTCGCGGCCGCAGCCGGACCACGACACATTGGAGGTACGGGCGAAGTGCGTGGGTGTCACCAGCACCGCCGACGAGGCGTTGCCGCAGCTGGAACGGTTCTCCAACTGGAATCGATTGATACGGGCCACCGCGTGGGTGCGGAGGTTCGTGTCACGGTGCCGCCATCCTGGAGAACGAGAAAACAGCGGCACGCTAACGGTGGGAGAGGTGCGAGCGGCGGAAATCCAGTAGACGGAGCGGGCGCAGCAGGAAGCTTTCGGCGCCGACCTAGAAGCCTTGCGGCGGGGCGAAAGCCCCGCCCCGGGAAGCAGGCTGCAAGGGTTGACGCCCTGGCTGGACGAAGACGGTGTGCTACGGATGGGCACCCGCCTGATGGCCCTGAAAGGCCCATCCACGAGTGTGAGTGCACCAGTGATACTGGACGGCGCTCACCCATACACGAGGCTGCTGATGCGACACCATCATGAGAAGGCGGGCCATCCTAGCACGGAGAAAACCGCAGCGGAGCTACAAAGCGCGTTTTTTATCCTGCGGCTTCGCACAGCTCTTAGAGGGCTGGTACACCGATGCCAGGGCTGCCGCATTCGAAGGATGCGTGTGCAGCCTCCGCTCATGGGACAGCTGCCGGAGGCGCGTCTAGACCACCACGTGCGGCCCTTCACGAATTGCGGGCTGGACTTCTTCGGCCCGATGCAAGTGACAGTGGGCCGACGGCGGGAGAAAAGGTATGGCGCACTGTTCACATGCTTGACCACGCGCGCAGTGCACCTGGAACTGGCGACATCCCTCAGCAGCGATGCGGCCATCATGGCCATTCGTCGCATGTCGGCACGAAGAGGGCACCCGGCCGTTATATATTCGGACAACGGGACCAACTTCCGCGGGGCCGACAGGGAAATGAAGGAGGCCATAATGGCCCTCCAGGAGGACGCGGCAGTCAGGGACAAGATGGCGACACAGCAGACGGAGTGGCGCTTTATACCCCCCACGGCACCGCACATGGGGGGAGCATGGGAGCGATTGGTGCGCTCAGTGAAGGGAGCACTGAACGCCATACTGAAGGAGCGAGCGCCCCGTGAGGAGACCCTTCTGACGGCCCTGGCTGAAGCAGAGCACGTGGTGAACAGCCGCCCTCTCACGCACGTCTCCATCGACCCCAGGGATGAGTCGCCACTCACTCCGAACCATTTCCTCATCGGGTCCGCCGGAGGGCGACCGCACCTGGCGCTCTATGGCAAAGACGAGGAGGAAATCTGCCTGAGGAAGCAGTGGAGAATCGCGCAGCAGTTAGCCGACATGTTTTGGAGACGGTGGCTGCGCGAATATCTACCCACCATCGCTCAGCGGCAGAAATGGCGAGAGTCGGCGCGCCCTATCCAAAAAGGGGAAGTGGTGGTCGTAGCGGACAGTGCACTTCCGAGGAATGAGTGGCCTCTAGGGCGAGTGCTGGACACGATGCCAGGGAAAGATGGACAGGTCCGTGCAGTACGCGTGCAGACCGCAGCGGGAGTCTACACGCGCCCCAGTGTAAAAATACTCGTGTTTCCCCCCGAACAGTGATGCGCACGTCCTCCCCGATTTGGGATTTTTCGCTACACTGCGAGTCTCCCTTGTACGTGTGTATGTGGTACAAGGGAAATGATAAACGCGGTGTATGATAAACACCCCTGTATGTGAGATAGACACTTATGTGCTGTGTATGGAATGGGAGAAAAATGACATTTTGGTATAATGAAATATGTGTAGAGCTATAGGGGTACATAAACTGAAATCCTTGCCCTTATAGACTCGATTCGGTTATATGTAATAATATTTGATTAATATCTGTATCATTTAAAACTTATATTTGTTCTTGTATGTAAATGTCATATAATTCTGTTATTAATATTTCTGTATGTAATATGTAAAGATCGCAAATATTCCTTCAGAAAAAGAAGGAATATTTTCCATCTGTTTGGATCCGGTTGCATTCGCGACCGTAATGTAACCATCTGTGTACTGCCTGATATGAACGGTGACCGCCACAGTAACTCCCTGACCAGACGTCCTAAGCGGGCCGAAAAACCCGAAAGGTGCGGAACGCGAGGGCTTACTGTGACGGATAAACCGGTCATATAGGGCACCCAACTGTACCGAAATTATACGGAGAACCGTCATGGACGCGCTACAGTGCACACGTATTATCATCGCTTACACAGTCGCTCTCCAGTCCGTACAGTTCGCAAAACAAATTTCGCCCGCAGTACAGTCCGCAAAACAAATTTCGCCCGCAGTACAGTTCGCGAAATAAATTTCACAAACAAACAAATACAGTTCTACCAAGTTTGTGATCGCGCATCTATCTCGCGCATAAGTTTCACTCACTGACACCGCCACGCACGCCCACCGCCATTGTCCAGCTCGTTACTCGGTATTCGGTACTTCACGCGTATATGGAGTTGGCCTCCACTAATCATATTCGAGTGACATATCCGTTCTGAGTGCCGGTCGATGACAGCCGCCCGCTACTTCATTTTGGTAAGCTACTGACTGATATTGTCCTTTCTCACACTTTCACTTCCTCGGGCGGGGTTGAAGACCTGGATAAGGTCGACGGCTCTTCCCATCCCGTCTGCACTTTCACCCACTCATTTTCATCATTTTCTCACCCACTTTTGCGACATTTATCATTTATCATTATTATTATCTTTATTATTATCATTGATATTGTTATTGTTTCGACCGCACTCGTACAACCCATATCTCCCCCTCGTCAAATATAACTAAAAGAAAAAAAAATGAAGCCCACTAAGTCGGACTTTTATATTAAAACTCCTCGTACCATCATCGTAAAGGAGTCACGCTCGTCCACTCCAGTGCCCGCACCTCGCCGTCCACCACCCTCGCCATGCCCCCCCCCAAGCCGAACGTCTACTCCTCGGAAAAAGGAGACGCTGACGCCCATCCCCGAAACCACGCCACCTACCGCCCGCGCCAAGTCACCTGACCGCTCGCAATCTCCTGAACCGAACATCTCGTTCAAGGAGGCTATTGACTTTATCCAGTCAGAGTCAATCTCAAGGGAAGTGACTCTGAAATTGGGAAGGCTTTTCCGAGATCTCTGCCGCAAAGGACATCTCGAACTCATCCTAAAGAATCAGCCAGCGGACCCACCCACCGCCTCGCCTGCTCCGTCAGTCCCGACAACATCACAAAACCTCACCCCCGCTCCCAATGTCCCACCCCCCCCGCCAGAACCTTCCACCCCGGATATTCCGGACATGGAATGGCAAACAGCCACCACCAGCCGCAAACGGACTCTCAAATCCCCTGAAAGTCCCCCCCCCGCCCACCCCCCGGTAAACCCTCAGCCCATCGTCACTCCAATAAACAAGAGAATGAGAGGTCCACCCAGTCCTCCCCTTCCCACACTCCCCGAACCATCATTACCAGAAACCACACCGACCCTACTCCCGATCAGAAGGGACCGCATTCCCCCTATTATCCTCCACAAAACCGACCGATACGGAGACCTGAGAACGCAACTCAGATCTCGGAAGATCGATTTCTCATCCAAAATCATGCCAAACGGAGACCTCAAGATCTCCACCGAGACCGTCGAGGCCTACCGCACCCTTGTCCACATCACGGACTCCCTCGCCATCCCTTATCACTCCTTCCACCTCGAAAGCGAAAAGCCACTATTAGCCGTCATACGTGGAATACCTACCTCCATTAGTGTCGAAGACATCGCGGAGGAACTAAAAGCAATGGAATACCCGGTTCTGAACATATACCGGATGAAAAATAGAAACAGAGTAGAACTGCCAATGGTTATAGCCAAATTAACCAGAGATCCAGCCGGCAAAAGGATCTTCACCGAACTCCGCGGTGTCCTCGATATTCGAGTCACGGTGGAGGAACTCCATAAACGTAAAGGAATGGGGCAATGCCATCGTTGCCAAGGATTTGCCCATTCAGCCTGCAACTGCCACGCTCCTGCCACATGCGTGAAATGTGGCAGAGCGCACCATACTTCCGAATGCAGGAAGCCCATCGACACTCCAGCCACTTGCTGTAACTGCGGCGGCCCACACACGGCCAACTACAGAGGCTGCCCGCGCTTCCCTAAACGCGGCCCCTACCAACCTACACCACCCTCCGCCCCCCCCGCAAACAATACCACCACTCATCGTACCTTCGCCCCCTCGAGTGCATCGAGACCAGTCACTTCAAGCGTTTCATACGCCAACATTGCAACCCCGCGCCCCCTGTTATCTTTATTCATACCTCAAACACACTCATCACCCTCCTCAACCCAAAATCGCGACTTTATTATAAATAATATTAGATCAGCCATCACCGAAGCCATAAATTTCCTCAATATCATCCAAGAAAATGGCTCGCACATTTAAACCTTCCCATATATCCGCCGCGTTCTGGAATGCAAACGGTTCCCTCAGAACGCACAATAACGAGATCGAGGATTTCCTTCTCGAGCACAACCTGGACGTGATGCTGATAACGGAGTCACACCTCAAACCGAGCTACCGTTACAGCATCAAGAACTACTTTTGCTACAGAGACGACCGCCTTACCGCCCGAAAGGGCGGCACTGCGATTCTCATAAAAAGCACCATAGACCACTGTCGCATCTCCTCCCCTATCACCGATAACTTAGAAGCTTCATGCGTCATAGTAAACACTACCAATCACGGCCCCCTCAAACTGTGCGCAACATATCTCTCCCCATCTTCCCCACTTGTCGAGACCGAACTGGACTCATTCTTTGCCGATAACATCCCCACCATCATAGCAGGAGATCTCAACGCCAAACACCCCTTCTGGTACAGCCACACTCCCAACGCGCACGGCAAAACGCTCGACGAAATCTCTTCTCGTAAGAGATACTTCGTGGTCGGACCTACGTCCCCCACACTCTATCCACTAAACCCCAACCATCGCCCTGACGTCATCGACATCATCGTACATAATGACATCCCCTATCAAACAGATCTGACGACTGTTCACCAGCTTCAATCCGACCACTACCCGGTACTACTTCACTTGACGGATGGCTTTCCGCCCTTCTCACCCTCACCCCCACCGCGGCACATCACCTCGTGGGGTGACTTCGCCACCTACGTAGACAACTGCATTAAAATTCCAACAACTTTTCCAGACACGAATTCCATCGATACTGCTATATACGACTTCACAACCACCATAAAATCCGCTCTCACGTCCGCTTCAAAAGTGAGACCCGCCGACAAACCCGAACTCCCCCTTCCTCCACACATCAAAACGCTGATTGTGGAGAAAAATAAAATCCGAAAGCTGTGGCAACGCACAGCTGTCCCCTCGTATAAAGCAGAATATAACAGATTAGTAAAAAAAATAAAATTCCACTTACAACAGATCCGAAACGATAAATGGTCTGACTTCGTCGAGTCCCTCGAATACAACGAAGGACTCAAATGGAAACTCACACGTTGCCTCCGAAATACGCCCCCCCGCCCCAGCTCTCTCCAAGGGCCAAACGGCACCGTCTTCTCTGCTCGCGACCGCGCAGAGACCTTCGCCGACTCTCTAGCGAATATCTTCTCGCTAAATACAGATCTCTCAGACCCCACTCACACAACAATGGTCGACAATGCAGTTGTCAACATACTCAACGAACAAACCCCCCCCACCTCAGACTTCTTCTCACCACGAGAAATTCAAACAATCATAAAAAATCTAATCAATAAAAAAGCCCCCGGCCCCGATAAAATCAACAATTTCACTCTCAAAAAACTCCCTAAAAAAGCCATCTTCACCATTACAGCCATCTTCAACGCCTGCCTTCGACACAAATTCTTCCCGACCCCGTTCAAAAACGCCGATGTCATTATGTTCCCCAAACCGGGCAAAAGCCACGCCATCCCCGAAAATCACAGACCGATCAGTCTGCTCTCCACCCTAGGTAAAGTGCTCGAGAGATTAATCCTCGACCGTCTCTCGACTGAAATATACGCGCGCAACGTCATTCCAGAATCGCAACACGGATTTATGCCGATGCACTCGACCAACCATCAACTTCTTCGCGTTGTAGAGCAAATTATCAAATCCTTCAGAGCCAAAGGGCTCACGACCCTCCTTTCGCTAGACGTGGCCAAAGCCTTCGACACCGTCTGGCACAACGGACTCGTATACAAGCTACACAAGACGGGTATTCCACTTAGACTAGTGCAAATCATCGCCTCCTTTCTAGAAAATCGCTCCTTCTCCGTCAAAATAGACGGAATAAACTCCTCCCCGCGCCCCATTCTGGCAGGTGTGCCCCAAGGTGCACTCCTGTCCCCCATCCTGTACAATATATATACGAGCGATATGCCCCAATTTTCTAACGCACACTGTATCACCGCGCAATACGCCGACGACACAGCATTCCTCTCATCATCCAAATACGAGTCCGACTCCCACAACCGACTGCAAGACTTCATTCCCATTCTGGAGCAATGGTGCACAGAATGGAAGATCAAAATTAATCCCTCCAAAAGCACAGCAGTCCGCTTCTCACGCAAATACATCGAACCCGTCAGAACTCTAAAACTCTTCGGCCAGAGCGTCCCATGGACCGACCACGTGAAATACTTAGGCCTCACCTTAGACAGTAGACTCACGTGGCGCAAACACGCCCTCATTGTAAAAGCAAAAGCTCTCGGAACTTTAAAATCATTATTCCCATTGGTCGGTAAATTCAGTAAATTAAGTCCGCGCACTAAACTCCATCTTTATAAATCGATCATCAGACCGCAATTGACATACGCCCTTCCGGTATGGGGCTACGCGCCGGTAACCACGATAAATCACATTCAAATCGTTCAAAACAAAGCCCTCCGCATGATATTAAACGCGCCCTACATAGTTCGTAACTCTAGACTCCACGCGGACACCGCACTCGAAACTATCCCCGATCACATGCGAGCTCTGGCCGAAAGGTTTTACAGTTCAATATCAAGACATCCCAACCCCGTCATACAAAATCTCGGAAACTACAACGCGAACACCAACTACAAGCACCCACGTCCAAAATCTATTCTCCGCACACGCCCACCCGCAAACGCCGCCCCAACTGCAAATGACCCCGTCACTCTGAATACCCCCCCGTCTTCTACACCATTTTCTACACCATTTTCTACACCATTTTCTACACCTATTTATACACCGACACCGACTCCTCAAGCGGCAGACGACAGCCTCCCACCATAGTCAATCGCGTATTTCCCATATTTATGTATTAATATATTTTTAAAAGTCACACACGTCTCCCCAAATACCCATATTTATATACAACATCCTATGATTTACTCACCATCATCTCACCTCCATTTCTTTCTCACCACCCATCTAATATATATAAGCGTGTGTGACATCGCACATCCACAAATATATGTATATTCGTATGTAATATCATTTATATAACATCACATGTATACAAGTATTTAACGTCTTATTATTTCTCATAATCATTCATCAAACAAATTACATAAAACTATCCCTCCCCGTCTCCTAAAACAGGAACCAAAATATCCAATTAAATATCATATCAGTCAGAAATTATCCGATGAAGGAGTAAGGCGTCCTACCATTGGACCGAGACTCCGAACGAGATATTCATCACTTGGAAAAACCGAAATTATACTTCTCTTCAATCGTCTGACTTCGTGTTTCATTTCTTCAACCCTTCTCCAAGAACTACAGAGGAATCTCATCTACAAGTGACTTCGCTGCATTTCTTCATTTTCGCCGGAATTATCGTCCCGAGTCCGTCCCTGGCAACTGGCTGGACAGCGCTCCGAGTACACCGGAACCAAGCTCCGCCCACAAGTTCAGAGGCGCATTCGACGCAAGAATATTTCACCGAAAATTAATTCATTAATTTTTGGTGATTTCATTTGACTCCGCGAATTGGATTCTTCGCGTACTGCAGCAACCATCCGCCTTTTCTACAGTCTTTGTACCTGTCTGGTACAATTAGCACCTTACCTCCAAAGCGTTTATCTTAATGTATTATTTTCTGTACAGTATCCATGTTTCGGCAACCTATCAAAAACTTCTGAAAATCAATTAGCACAAAATATTAATTTTGGCAGACTTCGAAGTGTTTCTATTTTTTTAGTTTATACATAGCTGAAAGTATGGCAGTTTTCTCTTTTCACGTCTTCTTTACATCCCCATTAGGGGCTGGTGTTAGATCTGATTTTTACAAGTAATGATATAGTAATTTACTATTGAATAAATCAACGACTTTAAATACCTAGTTGGTAAGACACTTGACTTTTAGGCGGGGACTTACGTGTCGATTTCCGATGGTACCCAAAAAAAATATATTCAGGTAAAAGAGTTCGTCTGGTATCAATCCTCACAAGCGCTAAATGTGTGGCACTACCACACTTGTTTTTGACTCTTCACGTGTAGTAGTATTTCTAATACTTGCAATAACAAACCGTGAGTTTCGTGTCTAACTCGTTGGTTCTAAAGTCTGGAAATTCGATTATTGGTAAAGTACATAAAAATAAACAAAAAAGATTCACACCAAAGTTGATGCTAATCATTTAAAGAATTAAAAAAAAAATTACATCACCTTTCAGTGACATCGTTTTCCTGGTTTCCGAAAAACTTTTTTCTAATCACCCTTTTCTTCAACTCCCCATCAACGATCTTTTAAAAAAATGTATTTTTTTATCAGGGTTTCAATGGGTCAAAGCCGAAGCTTTTTAATCAGGACCGACTCAAGCCGCTCGCCCCAGGGCACGCTCTAACGACACAGAATGGTTTAGTGAGGGCCCGAATTTATTGCCCAGCAAGCTTGAGGCCGGTACAGGGCGCACGGAGCGACCTCACAGCCTAGGCGTTTATTGGCCAAATCGATTGCTTTCAATATTAGTTTTCCTTATATGAGGATATTATACATTTCGTTTGTCGTCCACTTGCTATTTTCTGACCATATGTTAGTGTGCGTGTGTGCGTTTGTGTTCTGTTATGCCTGTGTCCTCCCTTTTCTTAGAAAAACGTTTCATTTAGTACAGTGCTTTCCAACTCAAGTTTTAAAGATTTATCAGATGAAATTATCATTCATAAGATATATATGTTAAACTTCATACATGCAAATATAAAACTTTAGTATACGAAATTTCGAACTTTTTTTTTGTTACTTTTTGGTCGCATGAAGAACTGATGCTAGTTATCAGGGGCTCAATAAATAAATAAGACATAGATAAACTGTAAGTACTGAAGCTTATTGCTTTATATGTCATGATAATACACTTATCACAAATTGGCTTAAATAGTCATCTCCGGTGGCACCAGCAAATGAACCCTTATCCGCCACTTTGTTTTGTCTTTTGTCATACTCATCACAAATAATAGGTCTTCATTTATCCATAGATACAGTACAACTTGCCGAATTAAATGCAACGTGGAATCTTTAGAGAGGTCTTAAGTTAAAACTAGACTGGAACCATTTTTCATAAAATTTACTATTGTGTATCGAACCCGAAACTCCCGGATCGGAAGACACGCGTCTCAACAATGATGTAACATATGTTGTTATTTTTGGTGTTGTATGAAAATTTTATAAATATTTTGTACCTATCCTGCACCAAATATTTACCAAGATCTTAACCAACCGACTCTCGACAACTTTTGCACGAACCAGCCACGAGAACAAGCTGGATACAGGAAGGGTTTCAATACTATGGATCATATTCAAGTGCTACGGGAAATAATAGAACGATGTGAGGAATACGAACTTCCTCTATACCTAGCCTTTGTAGACTACGAAAAGCCCTTGATTAAAAAAAGTTGCCATACTAGAAGCTATAAAAATACAAGGTATTGAGAGGGCATACATTAAGTTGTTCAATAACATCTATAAGGACGCAACAGCAAAAAATCTCCACAAACCCTCCGAAATCTTCCAAATTTGTAAGGGAGTTCGTCAAGGAGATACTATTTACCCAAAATTATTCACAGCGTCTTTTGAATATGTCTTTAGTAAACTGGAATGGGACAATAAAGGCTTGGTGATTGTTGGAAAATACCTGAGCCATTTGAGATTTGGAGAGTTTATCGTTATATTCTCACTAAACCCAAATGATCTTCAGCACCAACTGCAGGAATTGGCAGAGGTAAGTAAGGAAGTTGGTTAAAAAATGAATATATCAAAAATCAAATGTATGATGAACAGCTTTGCTACCCCAAAACCAATGATTGTAGATTAAGTAGTTATACACTTAATATAAACAGCTGGAACTTATCCAGAAATATGTGTATTTGGACCAACTGATTTCCTTTGTAGGTGGCATATCGAAGGAAATATTATGAAGTCCAAAACTAGCATGGATTTCATTTGGACGTTTGAACAACATCTTCAAAAGTAATCTCCCAATATCTTTGAAACAAAAGGTCTACAACCAGTGCATTTTCCCACTACTTACGCATGGCTGTGAGACATGGACGCTTATAGTAAAGAAAACACAAAGGGGCATGGAGACATGCATGTTGAGATATAATAAAAGAGACCGTAAATGAAACACCTGGATTCGCAACAAAACAAAGGTAGAAGACGTCATAAAGGTGTGCAAGAAAATGAAGTGGCAATGAGCAGGGCACGTAACCAGAATGCCAGACTCCCGATAGACATCCGAATTAATCCAATGGTAGTCAAGAAGCATAAACTGACCCAGAAGAAGATCGAAGGTACGCTGGATAGATGAAACCAGGAAGCATGGCAGCATTACATGGCACCAACGAGCAAAAAACCGAACTATTTAAAGTCAACTTGAAATACCTTAATCCAGCAGTGGATCGACACTGGTTGACAATGATGATGATTATGATATATTTACATATTATTTTATTTTTGTTTTGATTTGCGTTATGTATACATATGTAATTGAGTGTCACTGTTTGTCAGGTTGATGAGAACGTGCAAAGGGGTTTTATGTAATTATAAATCGGAAAGAAGTATCGATTTTTTTACGCTATATGCCCTCAATGAGATACAGGCAAAAAAATTGCTGGGGACACGACAAATGAAAGGCAACACACCCAGAACCATTAAAATTGTATATCCAAATGTAATTACTTGTTGTTTTTTCGCAAATTATGTAATGTGTAAAATAAATAAAATTAAAATAAAATAGTTAAAACATTAGAAACCCCTGCATTCCCCCAATCTTTTAAGTTCCGTTGTCCAATAGTACCGCAAGGGAAGTGTGATTGAGAGCACGGCTCTTGATTAATCTCTATGTCCCTGTGTCAACATTTTCCTCACACGAACAGTAACTGGGCTAAGAGAAGGAGTGTTTAGTCTGGAGCTGATTCCCGCAAAGAAAGATTACATGTCTCATTGAGTTCATTCGTTTAGTCGAGTTTATTGACATGAAGAATGTTTAAAAAAAATAAACGAATAAGTTATCATTGTTAACATATTTGTAAACCAAATCAAAGGAATATGTCGTATAAACAAATACGAATTCGTAAAAAAAAGGTTAAATGAAAGAATTGCAAAAATAATCTAAACAAGTAGTATAATTTGATCTGGAAAAAAATTTACATTACAATTGTTAGAACAATTCAAAGTATTTTTTTAGAGTTGATGACTTGTACTGAGGAATACCAAATTTACATTACAATTGTTAGAACAATTCGAAGTATTTTTTTGGAGTTGATGACTTGTTCTGAGGAATACCAAATTTACATTACAATTGTTAGAACAATTCAAAGTATTTTTTTGGAGTTGATGACTTGTTCTGAGGAATACCAAATTTACATTACAATTGTTAGAACAATTCAAAGTATTTTTTTGGAGTTGATGACTTGTTCTGAGGAATACCAAATTTACATTACAATTGTTAGAACAATTCAAAGTATTTTTTTGGAGTTGATGACTTGTTCTGAGGAATACCAAATTAAGTCATTGGAACTTAATTTTATTATCAACAAATATATAAACTTTTTCATGATTACGTTCTATGTGTGTAGGCTGAGGAAACAGATTACCACTTCGTTCTATCCTGACACACATCTACATCGCTTTTGACACGTTCATACACCTCGTCATGCATACTCTCCTAATATAAGGACTTCATATTTCCCTCTCTCAGAATTTCATTAATTTTGTCGTGTAACATTTTTTGTATTGCTGTGTACTCGTAACTTCTATAAAATTCTTTTGATTATTTTTCTAAATTAATGGGAATTTTGTAGTTTGGGTAGTATTTTCTTAGATGTAGGAGGTGATGAGAGATATATCGAACGGCGTGTAGCGATATAAAACCATGTCAATAAGACACTGAAATAAATGAGTACGAACCGGACAGTATCCAAATCTAAGTCCACATAACAAAATGTCTGGGTATCAACTTCGATGTATGGGATATAAAAAATGATAAAAAAACGTGGTCATGAAAAAATACTGAAAAAAGTCGAATCTAAGACAGAAAACGGAAGGAATTGGTTGAGAATGAACGTGAACATAAGGTTGATGTGTTGATTAAGATAAAGAAGAACACTCTGAAATGGTTTGGGCATGTAGAACAAATGCTTGAAGAAATACTAACAGAACAAACATATAGTGTAAATGTAAATAGAAAGCATGGTAGAGTTGACTCAAATAAATGCCATTTTAAATTAAGGAAACGTAGAAATTGAGAATAAGAGGCAATATTAAGCAGGTGCATGAATGTAGAAGAGGCGAAGGATGTATGTGAAAATAAGAAAGTCTGGTGTTCTGTCCTCTCTTATTACCCCGACAGGGAGATGGCTTCATGGTTTGCATGTATATATATATATGTATTTTTATACATCTTTCATCATTCATTCTTTCTATGTGACCTAACCATCGAAATGATTCTCTCTTCATCTTTTTCGGTACGAATGCTTTCCTAATATCTTTATTGTCTTTAATTTTTTTGAGACGGTAAATCTTTTTTTAGTACAAAGATAAAAAAAATGATAAAAAATAATTTCAGAGCCCTGTTCTTTTATACTTCTCTCTCTAGGAGAACTTCAAAACACACGTTCAACTTCTTAGGCCAGTAAAACAATAGATTCGTAGGAAATCAAACCGAGAACGTCTGTTTGTTAAGCAAATATGCTGACTAAAAGGCTATGCAATGTGTATACGCCCACCGTTAACTTAAGAAAGCGGTGTATTATATTATTATTAACTTTCTTTGTATACTGTATGTACAACTAAACTGATTTATAGTTATATAATACTCTGACAACCAGCCAAGAAGGCGTCAAAAAAGCCTGAATGGAAAACCACACTGAAAACTTTTTTTTAAACATTGAATCGTATTTTCGACATACGTCTTGCCAACTATCCAAAAAAAGTCATCAGAATTATCAACATTGATAACATTATTTTTTCTTCATCATGTGCCATGTTCGGCGCATCTGATGATAGCAATGACTTTTGAGAAAATATCTCTGTCTTTGGCGGAACGGAACAGCTCCCCAAACTCTCTGGATACCACAATTGTTTGTGCTCCCCTGAAGATGAGGTGAAAGCCTTGAAACCGTCACAAAAAGTGGAATAAACAGTGTTTGATAAAAATAAATTACAATGTCTTTAAACCTCCACAGTGTTAATGCCTTAACTATAAACAACCTATTGATCTTAATTTTGTTGATGTCACATCGATCCAGGTGAACCAGCTAGAACAAGTCCAACAATATATCTACTTAGGACAAAGTATTTCATTTGAGGCCTGCACTTTAAATGAAATAAATAGATACATATCCTTTGTTATTTTTTAGTTATAACAATCAAGGTTTCCATCTCAGACTGTAAGTAATATTAGTGACAAGACTTGTTAACTTCGATTATTAACTTTTACTTTCAGACCTCATTCCACTTTCATTTATTTATGAGCTACCTTTAGTAAATTATTTAATCAATACGCTCGCTTGAGGTGATATTTTATTGCGAAACAAAACTATGCAAGTCAAGTGTTTATCATTATACTCGTATATAATTTCGGTATAAAAATAAAAAAAAATAAAAAATAAATATTAGGTTTATTGACAGCAACATAGTATGTACAAGATCACATCTGAGTAACACTACTAAAACACATAAATTGCAGACAATACATCAGACACAGAAGCTATCAAAAGGTCTGGGCTCATCTAATAGCATCCCCTCGGCCAAAATACACCCCACCAATATAGGGCGAACCCAGCCACGGGGACACCAGATGTTTTTCAGCCCACACCCTTAAACACCTAGAAACAGGAATATATACAAAAAAATAAACACAGAAAATAAATATAGTAGATGACAAAAAAAGAAAAAAATATATTCAAGAGAGAGTACACTAAAAGGTCCGGGCTCATCCCACAAACATTCCCACGGCCGAGATACACCCCACCAATGTAGGGCGAGTCCGACCGCAAGGGCATCAGGGGCTTCCATCCCACACCCCCGCATATCTAGATTAAAGAATAAATATAACAAAAAAGAGAGAAAAAAAAAAAAACAAAAACGTATGGCAGAAAACAAAATAAAAAGTAAACCCACATATACCACCTCAGGTTAACTGTCAGCAAGAACGAGGAAAAAAAAAAAAAAAGAAGAAGAGAAAAGCCTCAAAGGAGTCCAAATTTTACATAATGACAAATGGGAAGTAAGATAGTTGAGACAACATTGAAATAGTTAGGCAGTAAGTAATACATTGAAATAGATAAGCAGTTTTAATTAATGAGGAAATGACGCACAAACACGTATGCACAATCCTCGATTCACCACCAGCGAAAAGAGAGAAAAGAAAGAAAATAAGAAAAGAAAAGCAAACAGGAGACCCATTAACCACTGAGAAACCCATTAACCACCCAGAAGATAACGCTTTAGAGCATCTCTAAAGGTATAACTATTCACCCGCTCCTTCAAGGCCTGGGGCAACTCATTCCAGCATTTGCTTATAACAGTATAAGAAACAATTATCAATAATAAATTTTTCAGTCAGTACTAAAAAGCGGGATGGAGGTAAATTATTATAATTTATTGATAATTTTTTTTATAAATAGGTATAACCTAATCGCATATAAAGATCAAAAAGAAATATATACGGAATAAAACAATTTAATCTTTATCTTCTCAATGTCCTCACGTTGAAGGTTGGCAACCATCATGGCTTTTTTAATTTTGTTTACTTAAATAATAAATGTATTCTTTATAGCTAAAGCATTAAAATTGATGAGGTTTGGGGACATTGTAATTACTTTGAAAAAAAAAAACATTGTTGACGGAAACCAATTAGAATCTGAATAAGAAATAATTGTTTTATCAAAACAACTAACTCCCATTTCTAAGAAATCGTAATATAATTTATTTTAAACATTTTATGAAATATTGAAGATGTAAATATCAAGCCCTGTTAAAAAATGGAAGCCTGTATAACAAAGGTAGAACACTTGAAGAATTAGCTCTTTTTATTGCTGATCAAAACAAAAAAAAAATTCAGTAAGTCAAATAGTTCCCAGGAACATAAAACCATATTACAACAGCAGGGCATGTTTGAAGAGATGTATGGATGGGAAAGAAACAAATGTTTTGTACGTGAATAGAAAAGCGTGGAGATATTTATAATAATAATAATAATAAAATGATAGTTTATACAGCGCTATTGAGAGAGCATCCTCTCCTCATTAGCGCTATAACTCAGCATTCGAACCCACTCATCTTTTTTTATATAAGATCTCCCAAAAAGGAATGTCTTTAAATGCTTCTTAAAGTTGCACACCCAGCCCATATCTCTGACGCTAGGAGGCTGACCATTCTACACCACAGGACCAGCAACGACTAAATCTCTGTCATAATATTTATCCTGATTGGATTGATTCGGAACAATCAATTTATTAGATGAAAAATAAATCAACCTCAAAGTTCTACTTCTCTCCAAAGGAATATTCCCTAGACACAGATTCGAAAGATACAATGGAGATATCCCATTAAGGGACTTGAATATAAATAGACAAAAGGCGAAATCAACCCGTTCGCGAGACTTAAATCAGCCGAGACTTTTTAAAAGCGAACCAATATGACAATATTTATGACCACTATACATTAGTCTAACAGCTGTATTGGAAACAAACTGGAGAATTTATGAATCAGGCAAACTTGAATCAACAGAGTTATAAAAATCAAGACACGACACAATAAATTAATTAATAAGATTGTTTATTTCCCTCGGAGATATTTTCTCTTTTCTTACACAAAAGATGACACGGTGGGATGTTACATATTTCAAAGTTCAGACTAAATAATTTTAAAATTCACATCAAATGAGAAATATAATATCTCACTGAGAATGACTAACAAAAATAAAAAAGTGTTGAGATGCGATAAAAGCAAGAAATAAATGTCATGTATTGTAAAGTGTTCATTTTTAAGGATATTTTATTTATTCAAGCATGTTGTTTAATATAATCGTAATGTGCTCAAAAGGCAGGAATGCTAAATTTACTCAAAAAAATGTCTTACAATGAAACAACTCCCAAATCCTTTGAACATTGATTTCAAGGTTAAGGTGTCCTTTGCAAGTATTTTCAAACTATTTAACATCGCGGATTGATTAAATAAATAATACGTGTTTATCGTACAAGAGTGACAAAACGCTAATTCAATTCGTTCCCACTAGAACTTTTCAAAATTTACCTGCGCTTTCATAGGCTTAAGTCATGTGTGAAATGTCAGAAATGGTTTTAAAATTTATGCAAAAGGGACCTATCTCATAAAAAAGACTGGCTGTAGCTTAAATAGTAAGATAAAAGAAGATCAAATCAGAAACAAAAAAATAAATATCGTGAACGATCAATCCACAATACAGAATTCAAAATTTTGCAAAACTCCGTTTTTGTAATTTGGCCGCTAGTGTTCTCAGCAGGCGATATACCATCTTGGCAATTTATTTCAATGTATGATATAATAAGATATTTAATTATCAAGGATGAATATAAACAAAAAAACTGATGTGTACAGAAGGGTAAAAGTAGAACATGGAAGTAGTTTGAACATATTGAACGGATTTATGACGAAATACTGACTAAACAAATTAACAGTGCAATCATACGTAGAAGTCGTGGGAGAGTAAGACAAAGGAAAATATGGTTGAACCAAGTGAATGATATTTTGAAAGAATAAAAGGAGAAACAGAAAGTGCTGTATGAGAGGATGTATGGATGGGGAAGACGGAAAGGAAGTATGTCATGATAGGAAAGTTTAGCACTCTATCCCTTCTGCCTACACTATGTATATATTTATGCAATATTTTAAGTAAATTGAAAAACGTTAAAATGTCAGCTTTCGAAAATCACCTTTTCTATTTATTTATTTAGTTATTTTAATTAAATTTATTATTACACATGACAAGAAATATACATAATTTGCAAAAAAACAACAGGTAATTTAATTTAGACATACATTATTTTAATTGGTCTGGGTTAGCCACCTTTCATTTGTCGTATCCCCAGTAAACTAGGCTTTTGCCTGTATCTCACTGAGGATATTTAGCATGAAAAAATAAATCGATACTTCTTTCCGATTTTTGATTACACAAAAACAAAACCCCGTTGCACGTTCTCATCAACCTGACAAACAGTGACACTCAATTACAACTGGAAACATCATGCGTAATCAAACTCTTCACACATCATCACTCCAGAAAGACCAAACATGTTCATCCCATAATATACACGATCATAAGAATAAAAACAAAAGTAAAACCTAAAATTAACCCAAAATAAAACCAAAAATGTTCATCCCATAATATACCGCACACAATCATAAGAATAAAAATTAACACAAAAATATACAGAAACACAAACACAAATACAACAAAAATCAAAACATCAAGAAGAAACTCACACTCAAGAGCCCACACAAATCTTTTCCACACGTCATTCATCCTGAAAGCCCAAGTACTCAAAATCCTGTCGCAATAACAACCAATAATAATTTCTATGACCTGAAACTATTCCAAACCCAAAACCCCAAGGAGGCATGAAAAAGTTTACTAGTTTAGTTACAGATGATTTCGTTTTGCTGAACGTAAAGTATCATCAAAAACTTCACGCAAAAGGAAAAGGCAAGACCAAAAACTCTATATTCAAAAAAAAATTGAAGTTTTATTGGTTGTTATATGTATCTTAACTAAAAAAATCGAAACTAACTTAGTTTCGAATCTTTTATTCTGTTTCAATACGTGTCCAAGAAGGCGCGAATTTTTTATTCAATGAAGCGAAACAAAATGTCCGCAAACTTTTCCATAGAACAATTTGCATTTAGTGCTCAAAGTTGCTTGAAAATACAACAAAAGGTTCATCGAAAAGTAAAAAGAATGTATTGGGCGAAATAACGTTTATGGCACAGGAAATAAGGCCATAAGACTACGGGACATTTCATTGGGACTTTTACCCTTTGGGCGGTTGTGCTCAGTAGACCATGGCGTTGTTATTTACGTCATATTGTACATACAATTCATTGTGGTCACACCATGCACGATTTTGCGCATAAAAAATCGCGAGAAATTTCGCGAAACGACATTTTCATTCCGTGAATTATGTAAAAAATCTTTTTATTTAAAATGAACGAGTGTTAAACGTTTCATTTCCTTTAGCGGGATAGAGAAAGGAAGGAATGAGTTAATACAAATTACTTTGATGAATTTAAAATGTGCTGGTTAACCTAGATTAGGTTTGAAAGGGGCGTTATTCAATATTTTTTGAATAACGCCGCCCCTTTTACACAGCTTACGTTAAGAATAAGAATAAAAGGAAATTTAATATAGCACTGTTTAGAGAGTATATTTTTTTCGAGACCACTAACTTGGCACTCGAAACCATTATTATTAAACAAATTACGTCTGGCAGCTATAGCAGCACCCGATCAAATCATGTCTAACACATTATTTGTACACAGTACAACCCTGTGGGATTATTATCATTTTACAGTTTCCATCAGTCAATCAAAAAGGTGTTTACGAGGTCTGAAATGAAAATTAGACTGAAAACTATTCTCTTAATCTGGGTTCAAGTAGGAATCAAACCCGCAACCTTCGGGTCGGAAGACAGTTGTCTTACTAACTCAACCACGGAGGTCGTTGTCGGATGCGTTAAGTTAAATAAAAAAACCGAGTTCAATAATACTAAAAGTAATGTACATTGAAATAGAATCAGTCTTCTTTTAAACTCCATTTATTTTTTCAGATCCTTTGTACATTACAGGTTTCCCTAATTCGTACAAGAACCAAACATAACAAATACAAAAAAAAAAACATGTATAAAACAGTTCAACATTTTAAGACTTATAAAGAATATTGTAAAAGTGTACATGTTACACTAAAACACTATGACAAAATGTAGTCCGTAAGATAATGTAAAAATATTAAATTATTTCAAGTACTACACTAAATTTAAGAAATTTTTCCTGAAGAAGCTGAGCGACACATGAAATACATCTATGTGAGGACACCTACGGTTAAACTGCGCGATTGCTCTACCTACCGGCATCTCCAAAGGCAGGTTGGTTCGACTTATAGGTTGATAGAACAATCTATGGGAGCGTTGTCTCAAATAATTATCCGGAACATACAAACCAGGACTGTTTAGGATGGGTGGGTTAACTAAATTACCCCTGAGCAAGCAAAAAAATGGACACCCAATCGAAGAGATCTTCCACTCTTTAATTATCTGTAACTAAGCAAGATTCTTATGACAAGATTTAACTAACATATTGATAGAAGAATTAAATACTACAACTTTTACCGTTATGAAATATTTATTCTTCTGTTACTTAAGTCTACTTGGCTAAATTAAGTGATATTTTATAATACACATACATTTATTGAATTTAAATGTACATATTAAAATTAATATCTACATTTTAATTCAATTGTACATACAAAATTAATTTAAAAATTATTTTGTAATTATTATTCCCGCTCTTTTGTATCTACATGTTAGTTCATGTAACTACATGTTAGTTTATGTATCTACATGTCAGTTTATGTATGTACATGTTAGTTTATGTATCTACATGTTAGTTTATGTATCTACATGTTAGTTTATGTACCTACATGTTAGTTTGTGTATCTACATGCTAGTTTATGATAAGGTTTTAAATTTTGTCAATAATTTTAATTATTTGTCTTATTTACATTTGTTTGTAAAATACACTTGAGTCGTAAATAAATTTATTAAATAAAGAAATAATTACTTAAAATTAAGTTCATTTGTTATATCGCCAATCCATATATTTATGTTCTGGTTTTAAAAAAAACTCTTTTTCTTTTTATGTGATATATGTGTATACACAACGAAATACGAGTATATCTTAAAGAAAACTGTAGAAAATATATATTTCTAATCTTATATGCATTTAAAATATCTGTCAACTAAATGGATTTCTCAGAAGATATGACACTAGGACTGTCTAGTCTATTTGTAAAGCCCAGAATAGACTCTGGGTAGGGATGACTAGATGAATGGTGAAAATGCAAACATGGGGGTTATGGAATGAAATCAGAATTCCATATGATTCAAGGACTTACAATATACGAGTATGCTTACTTGTTAACATTTATGTCAGTTTCTGTATTTCAAATCATCAGCTTCAAATTATGCCACGTATTATCAGTCTGATGCAATAAAGATAGCCTGCCAATTGTACCTTGATCATCAGATCTTGCCCCGAGTATAAAATCGATGTCCCTAAATGTTAG
Organism: Odontocerum albicorne; assembly: GCA_949825065.1. Taxonomy (NCBI): domain Eukaryota; kingdom Metazoa; phylum Arthropoda; class Insecta; order Trichoptera; family Odontoceridae; genus Odontocerum; species Odontocerum albicorne. Next base: position 12,332,606 of record OX463856.1, read on the forward strand.
CATATGTTGTTAGTCATGTATAGCCCTGGGATAACATTCAATGATATGATATTTACGTTTAAGAAACTCCATTTTTACATATTTAGTTTAATTCAAGTCATCCTTTATCGGAGTCTATTCAGGGCTCGCCAAGTCAGTCGGTCTCCTAATGATATCTTTCTGAGAGCTTTATTCAGTTTTTTTTATCCACAACACGATTTGTCTGGAGAAGTCACCAAATCTTGCGTTCTCTTCATAAAACTATTAAAATATTTCAATCTTAATATTGTTGTCTGGTGACCATATAAGAGGTGTTATGCTTTGTTCTTTTTAAGTCAACTGCAACAGTTTGACAATAAAAAACAAATTGACCGAAAGAAAAGCTATAAAAATGATACATGTTTGATAAAAAACAAGTGTGTTTTCGAAAAACGAAACATAATTGACCACTTATGATGGTTTTAAATTAAAATGTCGCAATATCAGGGGATAAAACGTTTAAAAATATTTTTATTTCATATTTAAAAAAATCAATATTTAGAACAAAGTGACCCATATAAAATGTTTTTCATTATACTTTCGCTGAATACAGTGCAACCTGACGGATGTAGTGCCACGCATCACTCTCTTCTAATCAAAAAGGTGTTAAATAATCGTTGTAATTTGTTTTTATCAAACACTGTTTATTCCATTAACGGTATAACCCTACCAGTTTCAAAGTTTTCTACTCATCATTAGGGGAGCACAAAACACACTCTCAATTATGCTTTATTAATCGTCTTTTTCCACGATACCCACTCATGCTTGTGTTGTTAATTTGTTTATTCGGTGTTTAATTTTTTGATTTGGCATTTTACATTTGATTCAAAATATAATTCACTTGATCCAATCATACTTTCCTTGATCTTCTTTTCTAACTGTATTGTATATTCTTCATTTATTCATTCTACATGCTCATATTATGTTAGAGCTCTCTTGTTCCTCTTACTTAATAACATATATCAACCTTATGTTCTTTGATCCTTTAGAGTTCTTGGAAGTGGTATAATGGATACATGGATCCAATTTTCTCTGAACGTATAATACATCAAAAGTACATATTATGTTATACGAGTAGACTACATCCTAGAACATTTTGGCTCTGTCCGGTTCGAAAATATATATTTTAGTTCTCCACTGAATTTGTTCACTAGCCCTAAAAAGTCATTCAATATCCCTCCTAATTCTTTCATCTGAAAACTCACACTAATCCTTTTTAAGTAAACTTCTTATTTGTGTAGGTATATATTACAAAATGTATTATTATCTGCCAGCTTCCGTCTTTACAAAATGACAAGCAATGAAATATAAATCAAAACATCTCTTGTTTCGCAAAAATACAAAAGAGAGTGCAGTTGAAGAGGCCTTACGGCTCGGGATCGGAGTTTACGACAAATGACGTCATTAAGTTTTTCGAGTGATGCCAACAATAGACAATAAAAACGAACGTATAACCAAGGCACTCTTATTTTCCCTTTGTCTATGATTTATTTGAATGTTTGAGTTAAAGGTGTGGTTAATGGAAGATATTAAATTAATATAAAATGTCGGGTTAAACTACGAGTATATTAGAATACCAATCTAAAATTCCGACCAGTTATTTATTTTACAAATCAAATTATTTCATTTGTTTTTTTTTTAATTTCCTCCCAAATTTAATTACAATCTGTTATATTTGTGCATCATGATGTAGATACTTTCATTCTCTTGCTGAATTCAGTCATTTGCTATAAACCATCTATTATCACAGTTAGAGCTCGATTCCTTCTCGAGATAGACATGCTGTTTTTTATGTATTTATTCTGAAGATAAATTATCCATAAAATTAGTCGCCAACTGTTGTATGTAGGCAATAACAAGTAAGTATCGCTGAAATTTGTTTTGGAGAACCATATTATATAACATATGATATAAGTTGGTTTTTTGAGAAGAATATATTATAACATGATTGGTTTTTGAGTAAATATTAGGTCCTTACATATGAAATTGGCGTTTTGCCGTACTGGCAACTTTGATCTCAAATATCTTCTTTTTGGTTAGGAATACCAAATTCAAATTTATACAGCTATTTACTCAAGTATTTGTGTTTTGAAAATTATAATTCATTTGTTTTTTCCTCAATTGTTTTTTTTCTTTGCGTCACTCAGTTTACAAAATGGAAAACTTGAAATATCGCGTTATTTACGAGTACGAGTTCCACCGTGGCACCAGTGCTGCAGAAACGGCTCGAAGGATTAATGATGTGTATGGCGACGGTGCCGCAAAAGAAAACACAGTGCGTTTTTGGTTCCAACGTTTTCGTCCTGGAAATTTCGATCTGCAGAACAAGCCCCGTAGACGGCCGGAGACCAAAGTTGATAATGAAGAATTGAAGGCTATTGTGGAAGCGGATCCATCGCAAACCACGTCCGAGTTAGCTGCAGGCTGCGGTGTTAGTGATAAAACTGTTTTAATCCACTTGAAGCAAATTGGGAAGGTGAAAAAGCTTGAAAGGTGGGTACCTCACGAATTGAGTGAAGCAAATCAACAAACGCGCGTTGACTGCTGCGTTGCATTACTCAACCGGCACAATAATGAAGGGATTTTGAATCGAATCATTACCTGTGATGAAAAGTGGATCCTGTATGATAATCGGAAGCGCTCATCGCAATGGCTGAACCCTGCCGAACCAGCCGAACCATGCCCCAAGCGAAAATTGACTCCAAAAAAGTTACTTGTGAGCGTTTGGTGGACTAGTGCTGGTGTCGTTCACTACAGCTTTCTTAAATCTGGCCAGACGATTACGGCAGATGTCTATTGTCAGCAACTGCAAACCATGATGGAAAAGCTAGCTGCTAAACAACCGAGGCTGGTTAATCGCTCTAGACCACTGCTGCTTCATGATAACGCTAGACCACACACTGCACAACAGACGGCTACCAAATTAGAAGAGCTTCAATTGGAATGTCTAAGACATCCACCGTACTCTCCGGACCTTGCCCCAACAGATTACTATTTTTTTAGAAATTTGGATTACTTCTTGCAAGGGAAAAAATTCAACTTCGATGGGGCAGTCCAAACCGACTTCAAAGATTTTATTGATTCCCGTCCGAATGGTTTTTTTAGTAAAGGGATCGATGAACTACCTATGAGATGGCAAAAGTGCATAGATAGCAATGGTACATACTTTGATTAAATAAATATATTATATTAAAAAAAAATCAACTTTATGTTCCTCCCAAACAAAACGCCAATTTCATATGTAAGGACCTAATATAATACGTGGTAAAGATTAATTTCAGGTAATAATAAATGATATATCATAGATTAGTTTTTGTTCATAATATTATAAATGGTATATATAGATTAGAACAATAATATATTTCGTTTGACACATTTTTTTTTATTGTAAAGTACTTTTGGCATTCCGGGACTTTTTAAAATTTCATTTGGACTATTTTGGATGCATTCGGCGTGTATTCGATTTTGGATGCGTTCGACGTGTATTCCATTTTGGATGCGTTCGACGTGTATTCGATTTTGGATGGATTCGACATGTATTCGATTTTGGATGCGTTCGACGTGTATTTGATTTTGGATGGATTCGACGTGTATTCGATTTTGGATGCGTTCGACGTGTATTCAATTTTGGATGCGTTCGACGTGTATTCGATTTTGGATGCATTCGACATATATTTGATTTTGGATGGATTCGACGTGTATTCGATTTTGGATGCGTTCGACGTGTATTCCATTTTGGATGCGTTCGACGTGTATTCAATTTTGGATGCGTTCGACATGTATTTGATTTTGGATGGATTCGACGTGTATTCGATTTTGGATGCGTTCGACGTGTATTTGATTTTGAATGGATTCGACGTGTATTCGATTTTGGATGCGTTCGGCGTGTATTCGATTTTGGATGCGTTCGACGTGTGTTCGATTTTGGATGCGTTCGACGTGTATTTGATTTTGGATGTATTCGACGTGTATTCGATTTTTTCGAATATTTATGATTTTCGGGGTATCATGCGTCTTAGTGGAATTTTATACAGGTTGTCTCAAAAAATGTACACACATTTGAAATTATTGAAATTTCAGTATTTATTAATCTATTGGGTGTTAACATAAGTTGTATCCATTTTTCTCAAATTTAAAAATGAGCACCAAAAGTACAACAAAATGGTAAAGGTTATACGTCATTCGAAAGAAAATTTTCTTTTCTTTTCTTTTCGCGAACAGAAGGAGGTGTCGAAAATGCTCACTTTTGTCTATTTGATATTCTATTTCGAAGGCTTGCGCAGCATGACAAATTTCTGCATCAAGTTCAGGTAAACGGCACGGCAAAAAAATGTGGATACATATTTTTGCGACACCCTGTTAGCATAATATATTGATTTTTATTTTATATTTAATACATAAAAATACAACACTTATTATATATTTACTATTTTAATTAAGACAACGGCCTTAAATAATTTAGCACATTTAATAATTGCACACTGCCTATGTGCAATTATTAGATGTGATCAATCCGTACATGTTCATAGAGTTAAATCCGTTAGAGGTATATACTCGTACATATATAATATTAGTAAAAATATACAAAGTATTTTATTCTATCTGAAACATTTGAAAGTAATATATTTTTTGTAAATATTTTGAATATTTAAAAATCATATTGTCTTTTAAACATTAAGAACATCTTTGCTATTTTAACTAAAACTAAAATTTATTTTGCCAGCCAGAGTAATGTTTTCGTATCTGATAGAGACTATGTAACATACCATGTTTTATGTTTTTTACCCTCAAATGTTCTTTGTGATAAGATTAGTGGAAATGGAAATGTATGAATAATTAATTTTCTTTGAATTCTGTATGGAAACTGTTCTATCTGCTCCGTGAGCAAAATTTGAATATTTTATTTTAATGAATCTAGAAGAGAAGTTGTGTTCTAGAACAATTGTTCCTAAGTGACGTCAGTGGACCTGGTTTGGACATATTTAAACTTCAGAGAGTGCCATATTATATTGAGTCATTGTTTGAATAGTTTATTGAGTCATTGTTTGAATAGTTTCATTCTTAGTAGTTTCGAACCTTACGTTTATAATTTAAAATTTATCGCACCTCTTTTGTTATTTTATTGAATTGTTCATGAACATTAAAATGTACCTTACAAATTTATTTTTAATAAGAAGTTATTACTTTATTTTCAATATTCACAAAAAATTCTTAAAATAATAAAATTAAAAATAAAAATTACACAAAACCAAATAAAAAGACACCTCAATAAAGCAAAAAAAAACACAATTAAGTAAATACACGACTCAAATTGATAACAAAAGTATAAAAAACTTAACGATACATATAGATGATCATACGATATCGGGCCACCCCAGTCAGCTGCCCGCACCTCACCACATCAATTTGACATAAATGCAAAAATAATAGTACAGTATAAATGTAATACTTGACCAATTTTACAATCTGCTTATTTGTATAGCCCGATAGATTGAAAAAATATATCGGCAATCTCAGCAAGTTTAAATCCCCAAAAGATGCATTTAATTTAAAGGGGAATTTTGTTGGTAATAAGATAACTGTGTCAAATTTATTTAAACTAATAGAAAATGCATCTTAACAAAGCATAGTAAAAAAATTTGGAGTAAGATAAAGCACCAAAAATAGGATATAAAATACTTTTTCTATATTTCACTATATCACATTATCTTTTTATATAAAATGACGGGGCTAGCGCAAAAAAATTAAGATTTCTTATGAGATGACGACAACCAGCATAGCAGGAATGGTTATCACCAGACAATAATTTTGATGGGCAAAACATATTGCCAAAACATAATTTCGTTTCGAATAGTTACTTTTATTTGAATTAAATGAAGAGAATAGAGACTCAAAAAGAAGTATTATATAAGGATGGCCATGAATCTGGTCTCACATAGTGTGGTATACGAGTATATGTAACAAACTGTTACATTAAAAAAAAAACCTGTAATAAAAATGATTTTTCTGTATTTCAATTCATTTTCTACTATTAATCTAGGTTCTTAAAAAAATTAATTTCCATATTTTATATCTCCTTTTAGATTGCCATGATTTATTAAAGTTTTTTGATTTTTTTAGTATGGTAACTCCAGTGTACCGTACGTTAGGTGGACATTGTGAATATTTTGACAGTCACCGAACCGTGAATGCATACAACAACTAGTTAGAGTTTTCATAAATTCTTTTGTGTATACTGTAACTAACACTCATAGTTAGTGCATACAATGGCCAGTTAATGTATACATTATCGGAATTTACACTTTGTCTGTAACATATACATATATACCCAGAACAGGATTGAAGCATTATAGGAATACAACCAGTGGACAAACACCGTGGCTGAGAGGGTGGTATATTTTGAGACGGCGAGAGTGAAAAGCGTATAAAGCGAAAAAAGCTCCCAGCATCGAATCGCTAGATGCCGCCTGGAAGGGTGTGCCCACTTTGTGGGAGAGTTTACGGATCCAGGATTAGATTCTTAAGCCACTTTTGAGTACGATCACACTTGTCTGCAAATAATTGTCTAAGTGAAGTGAATGGAATCAGCCTATTGTTATCTACAGCCGAGTAAGAAGAGTTGGAGCTTATCAAAAGTATTTTCTCTTTTGTATACATATGTGAGGCTGGGGCCAAATCATTTAAATAATTTAAAATCTTGGTTATATTAGGTATCATAAGGTGCTATCATGGAATTTTGAGTCTCATGGGTTGACAAAGTCCGTTAAGTATTATCCATCATCAAAAATGGAAAGTTTAAATACTGGGATACGTAATATACGAGAAGAAAAATATGACATCCTTCAACTAATATTGCAGGGGAAAACTCAAAGAAGAAAATGGGGGGGGGGGGGAATAAGACGCATCTTTTTATTATAGAACTTGCGGAAATGGTATGATTCTGACATAACATCTTTGATAAGAGTTGCTGCCCCAAGTCCCAAGGATTAAAGTAGTTGTGATGATCTCGAATCTCCGAAAAGAAGAGGAACGTTGAAGGAGAAGGCAATCTGGACTTGTTTTCGCAACAGCTGTGAGTTTCGACGATATTAAAAGGCCACCTAGTATTTCAGCATAAACAAACAGCATCACTCCTAAAAAAGCCTCAAATGATGCATTATATAGCTTAAGATATACAATTTAATTCTTGGCGAAGCATCCCTCCATATCCATTAAGGAGCTGGAACCCAGATTTTAAAAAAATAGGATTCCAGTCTGGTTAAACACTTAGGGTCGTCTATAAAAAAAAATATCTTTCTGGTTGGTTGGAAGAGATTGCCACATGGCAATAAACTCGCCAGGTTAAATAAAAAAAAGGATACATTTTGTATCATACCCTTTCGGAATCACATCACTGATTGTTGAATGGAGCTAAAGCCCAAACGATTGTTGAATGGGCCTAAATCATATGAGATCATTGAGAGTATCAAGATATTTTATTACATTAAAATTTTATATTTATCGCCGAAAATATTCAGTGCCTTTCCGATGATAAGCTTGTGTTACGCTTTAACAAAGATTGTTTATTGGCCTACCCAGTTCACCGCCCTACTTGTTTTAAGTCATCCTTTATTGTTCACGCAGTGAGACTTTGGAACCAGTTACAAACTAATGTTAGACTCGCTCCGTCATTGGCGTTCTTTAAAAAGTGACTGAAAAAAGTCTTTATTTCAAGTCAGTAATTTAACTTGTTTAATTATAATTATATATCGCTTTTGCTGGGTATATTGTTCATAAATTTTGTATAGATTAATGATTTTGCCTGTTTTCTTGGAAGGTATTGCCACCTGGCAAAATTGTTTTTAAAAAGAAATGTTAAATAAAACACTAGTAAATAAAAGCATCCCTCCACATCCATGAAGGATGCTTTTCTTAATTGTGCACAAAAAGCTTTCGGTGTCAGACCACTTGGTTAGCCCAGATGAAGAAGGCAAAGCATAATATAACATTGAGATAATTCAGATATTTTATTTCACTTAAACTTTATTTTGTTCCAATACTTGTTAAATAACTAAAGGCTTCTATATCAGGTTTGAATAGATAAATTGCGTTACAACCTTTTCTTGTATTTATACCTAATTTACTATCTATGAAGGCTTAAGAGCGTGAGGATAGGGTGCGAGTGGGAAAGAATTAATGACTTAAAAGGAATGGTGTATGAAGAGCTTACTGAGAAGATAACTTTTTCTGATTATATCTAAATACAAATATTACTCATGTAATTTGTAATACTTTAAATGTACCGAATTGTTACTATTCTACTAATGTATAAAATCTGCAACTTGTTGATTTCATCAAACAAATAATCTGATTCAACCTTTTTTTTTTTTTTTTATTTAACAAAGTAAATTATTGTACAGACATTTGTCAAGGCTATACCTATATACAAATTTATTACCTAACTAATCTTAATTATATGTTATAATTTATGAACTTATTTAATCTTATTTTCCTACATATCATTTTATTTTATTTATTCAATCTTAATATATGAGATCTTAGAAATAATTAACACCTTCATACTACTTATAACTAGATAACAATTCTTACACTAATTATTCAGCAAAAAGGACGGAAGGGTAGGTCGGATTTACTCTCGTAAGCCCCCAGGGCAGCGACTAAGGGATTGCTGTGATTTTGTTGGCTTTTATAGAACTTCACGGTCCAAGCGAGGATGTGGTGTTGTAGGGTTTCTTCTCGCTGTTCAGCTTGAAGTCGGGTAAGATTGGTTTTGGGATGGGTGTTAAAATATATCTTGAATGCCTTGTTCTGCACTCTCTGGAGTTTCAGGGGATCCGTGTTGCTCACACTACCCCAAACGGGTGCAGCATAGGTCAAGATAGGACGAATAAGGGTTTTATAGAGGAGGAGCTTATTTTTGGGGGAAAGGAAGCTGCGTCGATGAAATATCGAACTGATAGCCCCTATGCCCTTGTGACCCTTCTGTTTGATGGTATTCAAATGGGTTTTCCACGTCAGTCGCCGGTCAAGGTGCAGTCCGAGGTATTTAACCACGTCCTGCCACTCAACCAGGCACCGATGAATAAGGGCATTGACGGCACTCTTTCCTTGATTTTTCGGGAGAACATGATGGCCTCAGTTTTGGCGTCATTGATTTTGAGCTTCCAGTCCTGGTAGTATTTCTCAAGGATCTCAAGAGCAATCTAAAGACGGCGACCAGCTCGATCCACCTTGAGTGACGATGCGTAGCATGTCGCATCGTCAGCAAATAGTGCGAGTTTACAGTTTGGGGGAGTAGGAATGTCGTGTGTGTAAATGTTTAATAGACATGGTCCAAGTATACTGCCTTGGGGGACACCCATAGGGATGGGCCTGGCGGATGACGTAGAATGATGAGTGGTGACTGTGAAACTTCTATTGGAAAGGTAGGATTGAAGTAGTTTCACGAGATAGAGTGGAGTGCCAGTGAAGAGAAGTTTGTGAAGAAGGCCATCATGCCAGACAGTATCAAAAGCTTTCTCGAGGTTCAGCAGTATCATGCCAGTACTTCTGTTTCTATTGATACGTCTTCCATGACACGGGTAAGTTGCTGGACCGTGTTGTGTCTTGTTTTTAATCCAAATTGCTCATGAGGGAATGTATTATTGGATTCGTGATGGAACACTAACCTTGAGGAAACCACTCTCTCAAGGATCTTGCCAAGACCTGGAAGAAGGCTGATGGGCCTGTAGCTAGTTGGATTTTCGGTAGGTTTATTTGGCTTGTGGATAGGAGCAATATTGGCTACTTTCAAAATACTCGGAAAATAGCCATTAAGGAGTGAGGCATTTATTATTTTAGTAAGAAAAATCCTCGCTTTGAGTGGTAACTGTTAAAGAAGGCTATTGTGTATATTGTCGGGACCGGGTGCTTTTCGTGTTTTAAGTCTGTCAAGGATACGACCAATTTCGGACGGGGTGCAAAGTTGCACCTCGTTTTGGTTGGTCGGGGAGTAAGCAAAGCTTGTGAGAGTGTCCTCGACAGCTTTGTTGACATCAAAACTTCCAAGGTCGGAAGGGATTGAGTACGTATTCTCATAAGCGTCCGCCAAGGCATTAGCCTTGTCAATGCCAGAAACAGCCAACCCTGAGGCTGTGCGCAGAGGTGGTATGCTTTGAGACGAGCACTTGATACCCTTGACGACTCGCCAGAGAGTATGTTACCCGGTTCTAGAGCTGCCAATTTTCTCTGCCATAGCTGGTTTTTAAGTAGACGGATTTCTTTTTTGATTTCATCTTGGAGGACGTTTAGAAGTGTTTTGTCAAGTTTGTCTAGTGTACGTCTGTAGGTCTGTCTTTGTTTGTTTTTTAGAGATATAAGGAGTTTGATATGAGGAGTAAGAGTTATTTTGTATGGAGTGACAATTTTGAGGGGAAAATTTTCATCACGGGCATTATGGATGAAGGTGGAGATGGTATCTATCACGGCATCGATGTGCTGTGGGCTCACCAGAGTTTCAGGTGATAGGCAGAGCTGGTTGTGGAGGTAGGCTTTGTAACCCTTCCAGTCAGCATTGGCGTAGTCGTACTGCTCCCTGAGGCTAGCAATCGGCCTCAGTCCCAATGTGAAGTAGACTGGGAGGTGGTCTGACGAGAGAGCTTCTAGAGCAGTCAAGCCAGAGATGTTAGGGAAGTTTTTGACTACGGCAATGTTCAGTGTAGAAGGGCTACGGGGGTTGGTGAAACAGGTATGTTGATTTGGATAGAGTATTTGACAGTTGTGGTTTTCCATATAATTGTACAGCGTCGTTCCGTTCGGGTTAGCTCTCAAGCAGTTCCAGTAACGGTGCTTGGCATTGAAGTCCCCAGCCATGATGACCTTGGGCCCCAAAGCCAGCACTGCCTCAATGTCCTTTTCCAGAAGTGAACGATAGCCGGTACAATATGCTGCCACAACTGTGACTGTCTCCCTGTTAACCTTGAGGCTGATGGCAGTAGCCTCCAAGTTTGTCAGGGCGGGCGTGAGGAGTTGGGTATGATGGATAGTGTCTCGGATGAGGATCGCGGTGCTTCCACCTCTACCGGAAACGCGATCCGATCTATAGACAGTGAAGCCACCGGTGCCTCTCACACGAGATACAGGTTTTAACCAAGTTTCCTTAATAAGCACAATATCTATACCTGAATTGTTCACCAACAGCATCAGCTCCTCGATCTTTTGCTGCATGCTGTAAGCATTCCAGCAGAGCATTTTCATTTCAGAGAACCTCGTCATCACGCTTATCCTACGAGCTGCCCAATGATCTCGAGGTAGATCATAGTCTTCTCGAGCTTAGTGGTGCAAGAAGCGAGCCTGCTCCGGGCTCCGATGACAAGGAGCATGATGGCGAGTAACTCACTCTCTCCGTTTGTGAACGTGTTAATCGGGGGCGGGGACAGGGGCTGAGCACGAGGAGGGTGGAGGGTTTGAGTAGAAAGGGGAGCTATAGGAGAGGTTGGTGGGTGAGGTGGTGAGGCTGGAGTACCGCTGGCTAGCTGGCTCCACGAGCGATGGTCCAACCGGGGAGCCGGTACGCTGCGTCTCTTATGTAGGCTGGATATGTATTGTTGGCGGCGGGGGCAACCACCATAGTTGCCCGGATGAGCACCCTCGCAGTTACAGCAGGCCGCAGGGGTGTCCCGCTCTTTCTTGCCAACCCAGACTAGTTATCATTTTTAAGCATATTAAACTCTTTAATTCATATTTTAAAAGTTTTTCATGTATAGAGGGATGAGTAATAATTGTATTTAACCTTATCATTAATAGTATAGAAAAGGCTTTTGAAGGAGAAATATCAGGGAATAAGGCTCCAAAGAATATTGATTTACTTGCACCAACTTCGAAAGCTAAAATGACTGAAAAAATGTATTTAATTTGATTTATATTCACTGGTTATTGACTGTTCTCAGATATATAAAATCCAAAATGCAAAGAGAGACTAGATACGTTATGAGAGAAAATTAAAATTACAGCTAATGCTGAAAACTAGAGGCTGATGTACGAAGGATTAAAATCTGCACTGGGTCCAAGCCTTATGAAGATCGTTTTACTGAAGTCTATAAACGGATATATTATTTTGGATGAAACCAGATCGTCGGGTCGAATATTAGTTATACAATATTATGAGGGAAAAAAATATCAAAAATGCTATCGGTTGCTGAATTCCTATTTATCTTTATCATTATGGTTATTTAAAAGTTTTTTTTTTATTATTCAAAAGCTTACTTCGTATTTAAAAAAGCAAGCTATTTAATTTGATGTTTTGGAGGCTATTTTCCATAGAACGTAAAATGTTGCTTAATTATTTACACATCTAAGTTTACTCTATTGTTATTTATTTCTGTATTCATTTTTTATTACCTACAAATAATGTAAATATAGTGCTTGCTTTTCTTCTTTTTCAAAATATGTTGAATTTTATCTATAAAACATCTATTATTTATTACTATTTTGTGGCGCTCATTTCTGTTAGGTAATTATCTCGCGATAAAAATATATTAACATATCTATGAATCATTGAATAAAAGGCTTAATCCCGTACGGTTGTCGTTTGAAACAGATTGAAATTATACTGTACGAACCAGTGTAAAAGGGGACGATGCCAATTTATTTTGAATTGTAATTCATTAAATAATTAATTTATTTCCTATTATATTGAACCTTATAATTACTTGTGTTTATTTATCTTATGCTCTTTTTTTGAATGCATACAATTATATGTGGCTTTGTCAATATATCTGAAACAAGTCTTCAAGGAAAACTTTATCAACGATTTAAATTGAACAACAGTAATGTTTATACACAAAACATCGTGTATAAAGAGATTTTTGAGAATTAAATAATTCATCAATCAAGATGTACCTTTTTTATTTAAAACTTTAAACAATAATGAACCCAAAAAACTTTAAGCTGATCTTGCTTCATTCGGTATTTCAAAAATGTATAATTTGTTTTACTTCCGTGAATATTTCACGGGTTGCAACTAGTCATTGAATAAAAGCAGACAATTTGTGTGAAACAGGGTGATTAAACAAAATATGATTGACTACATCAGTGAACATAGTTTTCTATAAACGTTTTAATTAATTAGGCTATTTTTAACTTTAATATTTTTACTTTAACTTATTTTTTACTAGTTTTACGTAATAAGGCTATGTTAGATAAAATATGTAAAGTTTGTATCGCCTCAAAATAAATAAGCGAGACGCTTTTTTATATAAAATTACTGCAATGTAATTTCAATTGTTCCGTAATATTAGAGATCCTAGGTTTTTTGTGTTCTTGATAATTTTAACCATGCAAGAAATTACCTTATATTCTAATTATTCACTTACAGAACCAATGTTCAAACCAGAATTCAATAAAGGTAAAAGAGGGCAAAAAAAATAGGCAGTGAACCAGAGCGTGCATGTTATTGTGACAGGACTTTGAGTGCTTGAGCTTGCAGGACTGATAACTTATAGCAAAGATTTATGTGAACTCTTGAGTGTGGTGTATTTTTTGTGATTATGTGTGGGGCATTTTGAGATGAATTTTGTTTGGTCTGTTTCGAATGATGAAGTACGCGGGTTTTGGTTTAGTGTTAAATATATGAGTATATGTAATTAGTCTCACTGTATTTCAAGTCGATGAGAGTTTGTATAATCAATAATCGGAAAAAAATATATCATCTTACTTTTCTATCTTATATGTTCTTATATGTTCTCATAATAAGCAAAAATCTAGTTTACTGGGGACACGACAAGTAAAGCGTAGCAGACCCAGATCCATATAAATTGTGTGACCACCTTAAATTAGCTGTTGCTTTTCATGAATTCTGTGGAGACGAAATTTCTTGTCATGTATAAATAAATAAATAAATGTGGATGGCCTAACACTACCATAAGTGATGCCCGGTTTAGAGATATCGAACCAATTGAGTGATACAGTGACTATATTTTAGGTATCACCTAGCTTTATGAGGGAATCCCCCATAATATTCTTCCTTATGAATAAATTAAGAAACCGTATAATACGAAATACAAAAATATCCTTCTTCCATCGTAAATTTAATATCTTTTTGAAACAAATTCATAAAATTACGAAATATATATTGTCTTTCCACTCCAGTCTCAAAGAAAGCTACATCTTTTAAACACCTATTAATATGTTTGATAAAACATATTTTAATAAAGGAAAATTGCTTCCGGCAATATTATCTGCTTTTAGTTATTGAGAAATATATCAGTTTTCAAAGAACTTGTTATCCCTCCTACTGGTAGGCAACCTAATTGATAAAAGATAATATTTTTATACTGGACGTAATTTTATGAGGCAAATGTTAAACAGTTTTCCTAAAATTAATTATTTTGTTTGATTGAATCAATCCAACAGAGAGGGGAAATATGGTAGAGAAAAAAATAGCCACAGACAAGAGAGACAAAGGTGTAGAGTTTGCAGTAAGAAATTTTCTACTTAAATACGATTAGATTGCTATACTAATTGGCATGTCTGAACTCTTGATCTCTCTCAAACTGACGCCTATTACAGGCTATGTAAATCTTGCCGAGGTGCATGGCCGCGTGGTAACGCCCTGGACTTCCGTGCGGAAGGTCGTTGGTTTGTACCCCGATCTGTGCTACTCCCTTCGAACGAAAAATGCATGTTTTCCGCCTAGTGTTTGAGGGTATAAGGATAGCGATGACTTCGGTCATATCTATTCTTAAAAAAATAAAATAATGGTCTTCCCCTCAATGGATCTCATGAGAGAAAGGATAGTATCTGTGTCTTGCTACCAATTAAAATTCAGTAGATAAATCCGTGCGAGAATTTATTAAAATTGCGACTTGTAATAGATTTGCTAAATTATGACGAGAAAAAAAACGAATCGTTGAAAAATAGGGAATCAATCAAATTCCTTAAGTGACTAAAGGAAAGAATGTGAATGTGTATAGCAATGGACTTAAAAGTTTATCTTTAAAGCAGTGGAAAAGGCTTTTGAAGAAAAGATATCAGGGAATAAGGCTCCAAAGAATATTGATGTACCTGCACTAACTTCAAAAACCAAAAGAACTGTTAAAATGTATTTGATTTGATTTATAATCACTGGTCATTGACTGTTCTCAGATATATAAAATTCAAAATGCAAAGAGATACTAGATACGTTATGAGAGAAAATTAAAATTACAGCAAATGCTGAAAACTAGAGGCTGATGTACGAAGGATTAAGATCTGCATTGGGTCCAAGCCTTATGAAGATCGTGTTGCTGGAATCTATAAACGGATACACTATTTTGGATAAAATCAGATCGTCGAGTCGAACATTATGAGGGGAAAAAATATCACAAATGCTCTTGAAATCTTTACTCATCCATCTGGAATAGATGAGCTGGATGGATACTCGACAGAAGCAAAGCGCAGAACTGCATTTTTTAGTTTGAAGTATTTAAATTGTCCGGGAAAAGATGAAATCTGTGTAGAAATAATAATAACGCAATATTTATTTCCACATTTGTTCAAGTTCGTCGTCTTGTGTTGGGAGCAATCTCACTACTATGTGCTATTGCTAAAGTAATTTTTAACAAACTTCAAATTTTGAAAAAAAAGAGGATATATTCTAAAGTACTGTGTGTTACCTAAATAAATAGTTTCCCCCCTCAGGCAAATTCAAGAGAAATACCGAGAAACTCAAAAGCTTTTCTATATTGCATTTGTTGATCTTAAGCAGGTTTCTATAGTGTGAGTACGGAGGGTACTGTATGAGGCTTTAGCAATCATAGGAAACCGTCTGAATCACAAGGGCTCTTTTTACAAAGAAATGAAGACAGTTCATCTTTCGAGAGATGTCTCGAATGTTATTAATATAAGACGAGGAATCCGCCAGGGATATGTAAGAACACCGACACACTTTGGAATATATTTTTCTATTTTTTTTTTCATTTAGTCTTTAAAAGTTCTGAGTAGGGAGTATTATTACATGCACGTGTACTGTTGGATGTCTTGACAACCTGCTGAAACGTTGTGTAAGGAGCAAACTGACTGACGCTGACGATGCTTCATTTGTAACCCATTTTTAAATTGACCTGCTGCATATAAAGGATAGATTCTCGTCACTTTCTAATGATCAGTAGTACTAAGTAATAACTAATGATCAGTAGTACTAAGACTGCCATTATGGCACAGAATGTTAACTTAGACCCAGATACATTACTTGATGGTAGTAAACTGGATACAGTGGACCAGTAGTACTAAGACAGCCATAATAGCACAGAATGTTAACTTAGACCCAGATACATAACTTGATGGTAGTAAACTGGATACAGTGGACCAGTAGTACTAAGAATGCCATTATGGCACAGAATGTTAACTTAGACCCAGATACATAACTTGATGGTAGTAAACTGGATAAAGTGGACCAGTAGTACTAAGACTGCCATTATGGCACATAATGTTAACTTAGATCCAGATACATTACTTGATGGTAGTAAACTGGATACAGTGGACCAGTAAAACTAAGACTGCCATTATGGCACAGAATGTTAACTTAGACCCAGATACATAACTTGATGGTAGTAAACTGGATACAGTGGACCAGTAGTACTAAGACTGCCATTATGACACAGAATGTTAACTTAGACCCAGATACATTACTTGATGGTAGTAAACTGGATACAGTGGACCAGTAGTACTAAGACTGCCATTATGGCACAGAATGTTAACTTAGACCCAGATACATAACTTGATGGTAGTAAACTGGATACAGTGGACCAGTAGTACTAAGACTGCCATTATGGCACAGAATGTTAACTTAGACCCAGATACATTACTTGATGTTAGTAAACTGGATACAGTGGACCATTAGTACTAAGACTGCCATTATGGCACAGAATGTTAACTTAGACCCAGATACATAACTTGATGGTAGTAAACTGGATACAGTGGACCAGTAGTACTAAGACTGCCATTATGACACAGAATGTTAACTTAGACTCAGATACATATCTTGATGGTAGTAAACTGGATGCAGTGGACCAGTAGTACTAAGACTGCCATTATGGCACAGAATGTTAACTTAGATCCAGATACATTACTTGATGGTAGTAAACTGGATACAGTGGACCAGTAAAACTAAGACTGCCATTATGGCACAGAATGTTAACTTAGACCCAGATACATAACTTGATGGTAGTAAACTGGATACAGTGGACCAGTAGTACTAAGACTGCCATTATGGCACAGAATGTTAACTTAGACCCAGATAAATTACTTGATGTTAGTAAACTGGATACAGTGGACCATTAGTACTAAGACTGCCATTATGGCACAGAATGTTAACTTAGATCCAGATACATTACTTGATGGTAGTAAACTGGATACAGTGGACCAGTAAAACTAAGACTGCCATTATGGCACAGAATGTTAACTTAGACCCAGATACATAACTTGATGGTAGTAAACTGGATACAGTGGACCAGTAGTACTAAGACTGCCATTATGGCACAGAATGTTAACTTAGACTCAGATACATATCTTGATGGTAGTAAACTGGATGCAGTGGACCAGTAGTACTAAGACTGCCATTATGGCACAGAATGTTAACTTAGATCCAGATACATTACTTGATGGTAGTAAACTGGATACAGTGGACCAGTAAAACTAAGACTGCCATTATGGCACAGAATGTTAACTTAGACCCAGATACATAACTTGATGGTAGTAAACTGGATACAGTGGACCAGTAGTACTAAGACTGCCATTATGGCACAGAATGTTAACTTAGACCCAGATACATTATATGATGGTAGTAAACTGGATACAGTGGACCAGTAAGACTACGACTGCCATTATGGCACAGAATGTTAACTTAGACCCAGATACATTACTTGATGGTAGTAAACTGGATACAGTGGACCAGTAGTACTAAAACTGCCATTATGGCACAGAATGTTAACTTAGACCCAGATACATATCTTGATGGTAGTAAACTGGATACAGTGGACCAGTAGTACTAAGACTGCCATTATGGCACAGAATGTTAACTTAGACCCAGATACATTACTTGATGGTAGTAAACTGGATACAGAGGACCAGTAGTACTAAGACTGTCATTATGGCACAGAATGTTAACTTAGACCCAGATACATTATATGGTGGTAGTAAACTGGATACAGTGGACCAGTAAGACTACGACTGCCATTATGGCACAGAATGTTAACTTAGACCCAGATACAGTACTTGATGGTAGTAAACTGGATACAGTGGACCAGTAGTACTAAGACTGCCATTATGGCACAGAATGTTAACTTAGACCCAGATACATTACTTGATGGTAGTAAACTGAATACAGTGGACCAGTAGTACTAAAACTGCCATTATGGCACAGAATGTTAACTTAAACCCAGATACATAACTTGATGGTAGTAAACTGGATACAGTGGACCAGTAGTACTAAGACTGCCATTATGGCACAGAATGTTAACTTAGACCAAGATACATTACTTGATGGTAGTAAACTGGACACAGTGGACCAGTAGTACTAAGACTGCCATTATGGCACAGAATGTTAACTTAGACCCAGATACATTACTTGATGGTAGTAAACTGGATACAGTGGACCAGTAGTACTAAAACTGCCATTATGGCACAGAATGTTAACTTAGACCAAGATACATTACTTGATGGTAGTAAACTGGACACAGTGGACCAGTAGTACTAAGACTGCCATTATGGCACAGAATGTTAACTTAGACCCAGATACATTATATGATGGTAGTAAACTGGATACAGTGGACCAGTAGTACTATGACTTCCATTATGGCACAGAATGTTAACTTTGTTACGTGAGCTCAATAGTTACGAAGTATTTTGGCCTTGATGAAGACACATAAGTAAGTGAGCATATTAAAAAAAACTGCTACAATGAAACAGTTTAGGAAAGCATCAGTGTAAAAGCCGAAGGATCTTCTTCAGCCTTCATTCCTTTTAAGTGTTGCAAAGATTCCTTCCAACTAAAACCAACATTTTTCTCGTACAATCTGCTTTTTTCGATTCTGGACTATGCGGACGTATGTTACTTCGGATGTTACAGAGGAACAACTGGACAAATTACAGCGTCTTCAAAATGTGTGTCTAAGATTCATTTTCAGCCTACGAAAGTACGATCATATAACTTCATACCTGAAGGCATTGAACTGGTTGAATGTTAGAAATGTACGCCAAATTCACATACTGTCTCTATTGTATAATATCCTTAACTGTCCCGCCACACCCTCTTATCTCGCCGAAAATTTTCAGCGTCTTTCCAATCATGGATTATCGTAACGCTCCAACAGAAATTGTTTATTGGCCTTTCCAGTTTACCGCTCCTCTTTCTTTACGTCGTCCTTTGCTGTCCATGCAGTGAGACTCTGGAATCAGTTACAAACCAATATAAGACTCGCTCCGTTTTTGGCATGCTTTAAGAAGCAACTGGAAACTCTTAATGTCTAGTCAGTAAAATAACGTGTTTGATTCCTGATTTTTCTTTTCCTTTCCTCTCCACCATCCCTTCCTTCCCTTTTGATTCATGATATCTCACTTTATATAAAAAATAATGTTCTGGTGATTGTCCGTCTTTGTGGGGTTCGTGGGCATGTGCTCACGTATATGTTTATGGATTTCGTGGGGATGGATAGTCATTTGAACGATTTATGCGACCACGTAACTTGCTTCATTTAATTTCGTCTGAATGGTTGGAAGAGATTGCCGCCATGCAATAAGCCTGCACGATTGTATTGCAATAAAAGTGTTAAATAATAATTATAATAATAAAAATAAAAATTTGAGTTAATCAAGCTTATATCTAGAGTTTGATACTACATACAAGTAAAATCTGAATTATATGCAGTGAAAAAGAGACATATTATTATTTGGGCTAGATATTCTGCACTAAGAAGAACAAGACAAAACTGAAAGCTGTGTGCAAAAATTTCATGAAGATCAGTTTTTTCACTATCAAGTATGGCTTGATAACCACTATAAGAAGCGAGTACAAAGAAAATTGTTCTTCTGGGAACCGGAGTATTCTATTTATGTTTGCAGTGGTTATGGGTCTAGTATTAAACCATGGAGTCACAGTCGTAGATATGTCGCAGTTGCTTCTTTAATTCAGCGTCTCTCGTAGACGGAAGGAGCTCATCATGGGTTTTTAAATTATTTTGAATACACACAGGAGAACTGAATAAGTTGCTCTGCGAAGTGAATAGTGACTCGAAATATTAGCACTGCCAGATCTTTCTACTGTGGGGATCATCGACTGTAAATTTAATAATCGGTAGTTTTTAGGAACACTTCGCACGAAACATTGACTTTTTAAACATTTATCCGGCCAATTTATAAAATCTTAACTATTTATATTCCTACTTCGAAACTTTTTAAATCGAGACGTCTTTTTTATTCCACCATATCATCGTTAACAACGCAATCTCCAAGGAGAGTCCTGTATTTTTCGAATTAATTAACATAATTTTGGAGCAAAGTTATGAATACCGTCGTACTTTATCTGCTATTAACTAATTGTAATAAAGTAACCATTCTCTTTCTCTCTCGGCTACTAGTGCTTGGACATTCTCTTTCTCTCTCGGCTACTAGTGCTTGGACATTTCACTTGCTGAATATTAAAGGAATCTGAAATTAAGTATGATCATTCAAAATAAATTGAGGTCAAATAATAATTGTTCAAGTATGAGGAGGTTATATAATACCTGAGCAAAAAAATATTAAATGAGTATGGATAAGTTGTGTTCAGGTTTAATGAAAACTGAGGTCAATTTTTGACCTCAGTTCTTTGACCTCAATTGACAAATTTATTTTACACATGACAAGAAATACACATAATTTGCGAATAAACAACAGATAATTTAATTTGGACACACAATTTTAATGGATCTGTGTTGGTTACCTTTCATTTGTCGTGTACCCAGTAAACTAGGCCTGTATCTCACTGAGGACATCCGATTTTGATTCCATGAAACCCGGCTGCACATTTTCATCAATCTGATAGCGACACTCAATTACATATGTATACATCACGCGAATCGAACCCCTCATACTCCATCACTCCAGATTGACCAAAACATCGTGGATGTGGTTTGTCCAGGTAGATATTCATGTTATGTTTTAAATTATTTATGGCATTTTATTGTTTGTCTGATGCTATCACCTAGTTTTGAAACGTTTCTTCTCGAGTTGGATACACCTTTGGTTCATTTACGCCATTGTCTCTATTGGATTGCCTTTAATCGAAAGTAGATATTTTATGGTATTTGACGGACATGTTATGGTCGAATTCGGGCTTGCTTTAATTCACTGTGGAGATACTTTGGTACAAGTTGGATTTTGAAGTTTGCCTTTTTATGTTAAGTTATAAAGTAAATAATTTCTTGAGAACATAAAAAAGGAAATACAACTGTCAAAGTAAAAAGTATTTTTCCGCTAACGTCAAAAAAAAATCAAAACACTTTTCACACCATATTTAGCGATTTACAAGCCACCAATACGAGAGCAGTCCTTTCAAAAGAACGACAAAACGCTATTTAAAAGTTTTAACTAAAGTTTTCCGATGAATAATGGTATTCAGCTGTTTCGCCTTGCCACCGGCGCGGGTTGGTCTGGGGAGAGATGCCGGAAAATGTGCACACAGAGGAAGAAAAATGTCAGCACAGGAAAGAGCTCATAAAAATTCAAATTGTCTCTATTTGTGTGAAAATTTGTGACGAACTGTGTGAATTGGCGCAGAGCCGAACAGTTAAAAATGCAAAATTTCGTTGTTTATTTTTATTTATACGAGTATGGTGAATGTATAAAAACATATAAGTGTCCAAAGTTTATTTAATTGGATTGGTTCAACTTCTTTTGTGTTAATCGTTTTATTTTATTTTGATACAAAATGACACATTCATTTTGAATTTTTTTTTTTCAATTATAAGTTTTAATGTACGAGTATTTCGATATTAAAAGTTGAACGATAGTTTGATATATTCCCTGTGTATTCTTTATGTGTCCATTCTCTAGGACCTATAGACTGTTTTATTCTCAATGTATGCATCTTCCAGGACCTTAAGACCAAAATTAAGCTGCTAACGATAAGGAAAAGAATATTTTCATACTCTTTTGGACACGTCGCTCGAAAAGCTGGGAAATGTTAAGTAACGGCAATCTAGAACGGAAATGTAGAGGAAGTTTTCCAACAAGATGAATAGATCAAATAAAAAAGATGAGTAGTTATTTATAGAGTTCAGCATTTATCAAGACTTAGGAATGGGGAACTGGTTCTTCGGACACACAATCCGGAGTGGGCTGAAAAACATAGAAAAATGGGAGAAGTAGAGGGTACTAACTAACGAGATAGAATTACAGCATAAGAAGGAAACAGCCATACAATAATTGCTTTTGTATGGTTGATTGGAAGAGATTGCCGTCTGGCAATACGCCTGTTACATTGTTTTTTCAATGAAATGTTAATAAATAAACAGTTAGTATTAACTGTTTATTTATTTCTTAGTGACAGTATTATCACTAATGAATATGAACAATTAACACTAAATCAAACATTCACTGTTATTTATTATCTTTTATTGCAAATACAATCTGGCGGGCTTATTGCTAGGCGGCAATCTCTTCCAACCAACCAGACAAAAGTAAATGAAGCAAGTTACGTGGTCGCATAAATCATTCAAATGACTATCCATCCCCACAAAATCTATAAACACAAACGTGAGCACATGCCCACAAACCCCACAAATACGGACAATCACCTGAACATTCTTTTTCACATAAACTGAGATATCACCAATCAAAAGGAAAGGAAGGTGAAGAGGAAAGGAAAAGAAAAATCAGGAATGAAA
Organism: Odontocerum albicorne; assembly: GCA_949825065.1. NCBI lineage: Eukaryota > Metazoa > Arthropoda > Insecta > Trichoptera > Odontoceridae > Odontocerum > Odontocerum albicorne. The sequence goes on from OX463856.1 coordinate 12,355,504, forward strand.
CACGTTATTTTACTGACTAGAAATTAAGAGTTTTTCAGTCGCTTTTTAAAGCATGCCAAAAATGGAGCGAGTCTTATTTTGGTTTGTAACTGATTCCAAAGTCTCACTGAATGGACAGTAAAGGACGACGTAAAAAAAGAGGAGCGGTGAACTGGAAAGGCCAATAAACAATCTCTGTTTGGATGGTTAAGGATATTATACAATAGAGACAGTCTGTGAATTTGGCATCCATTTATAACATTCAACCAGTTCAATGCCTTCTGGTATGAAGTTATATGATCGTACTTTCGTAGGTTGAAAATGAATCTTAGATACACGCATAGTCCAGAATCGGAAAGAGCAGAGTTTGTACGAGTAAAATTTTGGTTTTAGTAGGTAGGAATCTTTGCAACATTTTAAGGAAATGAAGGCTGAAGAAGATCCTTCGGCTTACCTCATTTATTTGATCTCGCCATGAGAGAGTAATATCTATTAGCATTCCTAGGTTTTTAACAGTTTTATGTAATGGTATGATAGAGCCATCAAGTAATATTGGAGGAAGAAAGCCTGTGTTGAATTTACCGAGAAGCTGAGGGCTGCCAATGAGGATCGTTTGAGACTTCGTAGGATTTATGAGTAAGCCATGCTCCCCAGTCCACTCCGAGATCGATTGAAGGTCTGCATTTAAATTGTTCAAGGCCGTGTGAAAGAAATTTGGATCAAAATGAATATATATCTGCAGGTCATCCGCATACAGATGATAAGAACATTTAAGATACGGGTTGATGAATATAGAAAAAAGGAGTGGAGGACATATTTACATTTACCACTCATAGTAAACATTCACAGACTATACGCTTCCACTGTAACGTATAAACTCAATTTAAAATATAATTTTACCAAACAGTAATCGATATTCATTTAAACAATCAAACGTCCAATTACATAAATTCAGAATTCACCGCTTACTAGTAAGGCTTGCGTGGGACGCATGTTAACACGATTATACTCTACATGCATCAATAGCCACAGAGCGATGTTCATCACCACAATGCAATGCACTTATGTGGTGCATTCAACAGGAGTGAATTGTACGTTGATCTATTTAATTTGCTAAGGTATCGTCAATGGTCTTATAAATACATTGGGAAACTTATAATTTCAGAAGAATTACTACTTCGTATCTTGGAAACTTATTTAAAATTAAACCAAATGCTTAGCATTCACAAAAGTTGCAGTGAAATGCCAACTTATGATTGATACCTATTATCACGCAATTTCTCGGTCAGGGTAGAAAAAGAGGACTGTGCACCATATTTTCATATCTTGACGCAAACCAGATTTTCATATCTATTTGTTTTGTTGCTGTATCTCCATTGATTTTTCTACATGCAAAAACTATCTCCAAGTACACTTTTTCATCTCACTCAACACAACATCCTTATGTTCGCATTCATCACTTCATTCCGTTTTCTGTCATACATTGTCTCCCCATGTATTATTCTCAATGTATACATTTCTGCAGCATTTTGGTGGCTCTTCTCAGCCTTTTTCTACGTCCAAATTTCTCCGCCATATAATAACGTTATCTTTCTTAACTTTTCCATCACTTGAAAATACTCAAATAGCAGAACTCCTCAACTTGCTCCAATCTTTCATTACTTCACCATATATCGCATTACTTTTCACTTCACACTTTTCTAGCACCATTACTTTGTATTTCACAATATTAATTCTAAGATCTTTCTCTTCACATCTCTTACACAAATTATTTATCAAATTCAACGAATTATATTCACTCTCCACCAACACCACTACGTCGTCTGCATGACTCAATCCGCATACGTTCCCATCCGCCATTTGTTTGCCATAATTGATCTCTGTAGTTACTTAAAACATTAATCTACATAAATATTGAACAACCATGGTGACACAAGTTATGGTTTATGACAAACATATAAAACTAATAATGGAATTAATACATTGGTTTCTGCCAAGAAATATGATGCAAAGTAAACCAAACCGCCGCTGTCTCTGGATGCTTTAAATATGTGGTCTGAAACAACAAAGAAAATATAAAAGAGAGCGGATTATAAATATAAATACATAACAGAGCATCTGTGAGGCTAATCATGATTTATGGAATAGAGTCTAGAGCAGATACAATGAAAATAAAAAGTATACCTAGATCTAAGGAAATGGATCCCTTTAGAGCTGCTGGAGGCAAATCACCAAAAGATAGACTTAAGAACTTCCGTATCCGAGAAACATGGGAAGGATTTTGTAAGATGGGGTAGTAAACTCAGAAAATACTGGCGAGGTCATGTAGAATAGATATAATAAGGGTTCTCTTCGTAGCAATGCATTAAATAGTCACTGGCAGTCATCCTTCAGGAATATCTCCAATAAGATAGTTGACAGTCAATATCTCAATAGGAGTAGTCCAATTGATAAAAAAAACAAACAAAGATTTTACTGTAGGGTAAGAAGAAGAAAGACAAATGTTCACACCGTAGAACTGCACGAAGTGCGGTATTGAAAGAAGAGCAGTAGCAGGCAATATAGTGAATAGTGGGTTATCCAATGTGTTAACCAACCAGAGAATTTTAAGAAAAGCAAAGATGGCTGCTCATAATTTAATATTGATCCCAAGATTAGAATATGCAAGTAGAACTTAGATGTGGCAAAGAAGTTATGAACGTTATATAAATGCAGTAGAAATAAGAGCATTGCGTGGAATGTGTAAAAAAAAGACAGAGTAAAAAATGAACGGATAGTGACAAAAATGGGGAATGAAAGACAATGTAGTGTTTAAAGTACAAAATGAACATTGATGTGGTTCGGCCAAGTAGAAACAATGAATGACGAAATATTAATAAAAATAATCTATAAAAATAGTTAAGAAGATACAAGAAAGTAGAAAAACCCTGACGTGATCTTATGAATCAAGTGGTAGTTTTAAAAGTATTATTAATCGCAGAGTATGCAGGATGTAACAGAAGAAATAAGTATGTGCCAGGAGAGAACAAAGTAAATATCTGTTTACCCGAATAGAGACGTAGCGTGATGGGTATGATGATAACTTTACTGTTCGTTTAATTAAGAATAAAAGCTTGTGTTCTTGGGAATGCAGGGAATATTAGTGAGCCTCTCGGGAAATAAAGTTGTCGGGTCCATGAGCAGTGGAGTTTAAAATCAAATGACCAAAAACTTCGAAAGAAACTCAGAAGCAAGAATGAGATACCCCTATGTCAATAATCATATTTAATTTATTTAATCATTTATTTAAATTTTATTTTTATGGAAAACAGATGGATTAACATCTTTAAGTGGAGAAAAACAAATAAAATTTCAAAATAAAAAAAATAACCAACAAAAAAATACACATTAAACAAAGTTATTAATGTCCAGGAGAAGGAAAAAGTTTTCGGAAAGAAGATTGATGGAGAACGAGGAAAAAAACAGGCCATGTCACTGAAGGGAGATGCTATCTTTTAATTCGTTTCTGAAGCACGTTAAAGATAATGTATGTTTTATATAAGGTATTGTTAGGTGGTTCCAGAGTCCAATAGACTTTCCAGTAAAATACGATGTGAATAATGAAGAGATGATAACCGGAAAAGTTGAAAGGTAATATTAGCTGGAGCTACCATTAAGGTTCAAAAGTCTTTAGCCTGAATAAGTAAGAGCGTGTAACGATAGATAATTGATAAAAAAATATACCTCTACTCTCAGTAATATATCAACTAGAGCCAATAGAAGAAGTAATGTTTCGTTATATTCTGAAATGTTAGAAATTGAATATCGCACAGTAATCAAGTTTCTTTCAAAATAAGTGAAGAGTCCGGCAGAAATTAAACGATGTAAGCATTTAAACTATTCTTTTGAAATAAACTTTATAGCCGCGAGATATTATTTTTTTAACATTTCAGAATATAACGAAACAACACGTTTTCAATCGACTTTAATTGACATACTACTGAGGGTTGAGGTATCAAATTTTAACTGAATCATCACCTGACTATGCGATATGCGTGATTAGATGTTTTTTTATATGCGCTCTAACTTGTTCAGAACGGAAACTCTTGGACCTTTGTTGTAAGCGCGAGATCATGATCGGAGGGTTGCTGAACATAGTCGACAAGACATGAGGAGCATAATAGGATGTTTAAGAACGTTGTATAGAAGTAATTATAGAGAAAATTGTAACGATCTCATAAATTGTTACGATTCGTTCGCATTTTTTGTTCAATTTATTTTGTATATATTAAAGTTCGCTCAGCTGTTTCTGTGTAACATTAATTTAATCGTATCCTGAATGCAAGAATTTAAGAGTTAAATATCACAAGCCTCTTAGATAAAGTGCTTCGCAGGCATGCACTTATGCTGACATTGCGAATATAAGCAAGGCAGAAAATAGCTTTATTGTGCACAGTACCAAACCTACTGTTATCAAAACTAAGTACACGATAAGCTCCAGAGAAGTACAAATCTCTAGAACTCTACAGGTAGGATCAGAATAAATGAGTACATGAAAGTGTAGAAACCTCGGAGTATACGAGATGACACCGCTAAATGCTAACAATAAAATCTCAGAAATAAATAAAAAAAGCTTTGTATTTGATAATCATACCCACCAATTTGTAAACATGTACAGGGATCAAAAATAGTTAGGAAATGGTCAAATATATTAACCTATTAAACAGTTTTAAGAGCAATTGTTACATATGGTTTGTGAGCAGCCTTCTAATCTTTAAGAAAAGTTCTTCCTGCACTGTCAACAAGAATTAGATAGATTTTATCTGCATTAGAAAGAAAATTATATTTCTCGTTTTATGGTACTATACTCTGTAGATTCTCTATCATGTCTTTTAAACAAATATTTATTTATTAACACTTCATTGTAGAGAAAAAACAATCTAGCGGGCTTATTATTGCCAGGTGGCAAGTAATCAGGGAATGTGTACTATAGTGTTGACTGTTCACATACATTAGTGATAATACTATCACTAATAAATAAATAAAAAGTTATTATTAACTGTTTACTTAAATTTATTAACACTTCATTGCAAATACACAGGGTGTGCTTATTTCTTGGCGGCAATCCCTTCCTACCAACCAGACAAAAGTTAATAAAGGAAGTTACACGGTCGCAAAAAGTCTTCAAAAGCTTATTCATCTTCATACAATTTATGAACACATTCATAATAAAAATAAAAGTTTGATGTCATCAATCAAAAGAAAAGGAAGAGGTAGTAAAGAGGAAAAAAACCAAGAACGAGAGACGTTTATTTTATTTATTTAACACTTTTATTGCAATTCAATCTGGCGGGCTTATTGCCAGGTGGCAATTTCTTCCAACCAACTAGACAAAAGTAAATGAAACAAGTTACGTGGTCACATAAATCATTCAAATGACTATCCATCCCCACGAAATCCATAAACACATACTCGAGAATATGCCCACGAGCCCCACAAAGACGGACAATCACCCGAACATTATTTTTCATATAAAGTGAGATATCATCAATCAAAAGGAAAGGAAAGGATGGTGGAGAGGAAAGGAAAAGAAAAATCAGAAATGAAACACGTTATTTTACTGACTAGAAATTAAGAGTTATTCAGTCGCTTCTTAAAGCATACCAAGGATGCAGCGAGTTTTATATTGGTTTGTAATTGATTCCAGAGTCTCACTGCATGGAAAGTAAAGACCGACGTTAAAAAAAGATGAGCGTTGAACTGGGAAGGCATAAAAACAACCTCTGTTTGAGCGTAACGCTAATCTATGATCGGAAAGACGTTGAAAATTTTCGGCGAGACAATAGGGAGTGGTGAAACAGTTAAGGATATTATACAAAATATATAGTTAACAAGTTCAACCAGTTCAGCGCTTTTAAATACAAATAAGTGTTATTTCATTGAAAAAATACACTATACGTTGGCGTTAGATAAATAAACAATCAAATAACTGATGAATACTATCTAGACTTAATAACTGATGAATACTATCTAGACTTAATAACTGATGAATACTATCTAGACTTAATAACTGATGAATACTATCTAGACTTAAGTAACTTTAAAATAGATACACACAGATCCAATTAATAGATACGGTCTCAATGGTAATCAAATGAACTACAATATATGCAAATATTTAGAATCATTTATATTTATTTTCTGCCTTAGAATATGCCTAGTTAGGGTAATAGTGTAACAAAATCCAATTAGATAATTCGAGAAATTTAAACAAAATTTTATATCCTCCGCCGCTTTCCTAACATACCTTTATTGAATAAATAACCTTTGATTTTCAATTTGTAGTATGAAAGTAAACTTTCATTGGTCTGAAACCCGAAATATGAAGTTAAAATTCTCTTCTTCAGAAAAATCTATTTGACTCAATTTAAAATTTCGTTACAGAATAAACCTGGAATTTCCTCGAAAGATTATATCACAAATATTGAAATGCTTGTGTGTCTGAATTACTATCGATAACTGCTTAAACTATTGTCAAGGTTCGTAAGATGTAGTAATTCGGTCATACAGGTATAATGAAAGGAAAAAGGTTTATGCGCTGTTCTGTAAGGCTGTTCTGTAAGGTTGTTCCGGTTTACAGAAAACAAGGTAAATAAATATAGGTTAATTTATAGCAATATACTACGCACGTATATTAATACATTCCGAAATCGCACATATACTCGTATCTCAAGATACTATACATAGAAAAAATACGTTTGTGAGAGTTAATCAAATGGTCTGGATTCGTCTCACAACATCCTTTTGGTCGAGATACACCCCACCAATATAGGACGAGCTCGGTGGGTCCGTGATACTGGACAAATTTGAAATACCTAGCTAACAATTTTTGAACCGGTGTAAAAGGGGACGATGTACTCGTATAAATGATATATATATAAACAAATTCTACGTTTATGACTATATATTTTCATAAATGTAGAATTTGTTTTTCTTCCGTGAATATTTCACGGGTTGCAACTAGTGAATATTAATTGCCATTATTGTGGCCAAACTGCGATAAGAGACGGCCCCTCGAGAAGAAAGAAAATTAATTTTCTAGAAAAAATCAATTTTTCTACAATCACAAATATTTATTTTAATTAAAATTTTAGTGCATAAAAAAAACTTTTTACATTTAAGTCTATTTTTATGCAGCGATACATTCCAATCAATTGAAATGAAAATCCCCAAACAAATATAATTGTTGCTTAATTATAAATATCATAAATTATTGAAGTTTGTTATTTTTCATATGATCTCAAACTCAAATACCGAGAGAGGCCGATCGAATGCTGTAGAAGTCCGTGCATTGAAAATAATACATGTAAAACTCCAGATAAATAGTAGGAGTTGTATGAGATGTAACGATGTAGAAGAGATGAACGATATATGTCAAGATAAAAACCTGGATCTCTGTCATCTCTGCCTACCCCAACAAGGCAATGGCATTATAATGTGTATGTATACATCGTGAGTTCAGTTATTACTATTAAAACAGGTCTTAATAACCTTTGAAGAAAAAATCTCCCTGAATTTCTATCACACGAGTATAATAAGCCTCTCCTGAGAAGATTGAACCTTAGCTCGTAATATCGAATGATCTTGGGTCTTTCGTCTCCTTTTTTCCTAGTCGTTACAGGTAGATCAACGCATTGGCTATAAAACAACAATCTTATTGAATACAACTATATTAATTAAAAAAAAAAGGGTTATAATTAAAAGGTTTTGCCCCCCCTGGTCCAAATACAAAACTTCCTCTTTGCACCCTTTTAGGAGTGCTGAACTCTAACAAAGAGACTATATATAAGTAATTATTTCGGCCATATTATTCACATTTAGGATAGTGTTAAATATTGATTGAAATCCATTGGCTTATACACAACTACTACTGTACACATCGAGGGTAAAGCTATGTAAGTAAGTTACGCAACACATAATACATCCGGTAATGGAAATCTCGGTAAGTGCTTTGAGCTCAGGGGTAATCAAACTTTTAATAGATGCGAATTATTCTTTATTTCAGAAATATTCAATTGAAAATGACCAAAAAAGTCATTTTATTATCATACAAGTAATTTTCAACTATTTTTAAGTAGTGACTGGGGTATTGGATTATTGCTTACCTTCGAAATCTATCGAAGACAAGAAATTGTTTTCTATTTATAATGAAACTCTCAAACGGAGTCTATGGAAAGCACAAAGGGCTGTCATGTTATACTGCCTGCTAGTGATACCCCTCAAAGTTTTTCATATTATGTCAGCCAACTGATACTTGATATCTTCGTCGATGGTTGGCTGTAGAAACAAACCAAATGTAAACTTTCAACATTTTACTATTAAGTAATAACAAAGTTATTGAAACTTATATATGTTTTTAGAAGAAAATGTAAGAGATATTGAAACTTATATAGGTTTTTAGAAGAAAATGTAAGAGATATTGAAACTTATATATGTTTTAGAAGAAAACGTAAGAGATATTGAAACTAATATATGTTTTTAGAAGAAATGTAAGAGATATTGAAACTTACATATGTTTTTATAAGAAAATGTAAGAGATATTGAAACTTATATATGTTTTTAGAAGAAAATATAAGAGATACTATATGAAGGTAAAATTGAGTATAATGTTTTTCTGACATTCATCTTTAGCCGGAGAAAGAACGATCATGTCACTTTATACCAGAAATAATTTAATTGGTTAAATGTGAGAAATACGCGCAAAGTTTACGTATTGTCTCTGATCTACTGAATTCCGAACTGTCCCTCTACACCCTTTATTTGCGCCAAAAATATCCTAACTTGCTTATTAGTTTTCCTTATTCATCACCCTTATTTTTTAAGTCACCCATACGGTGATAATTTGCAACCAGTTCCAAAATAATCTTAGGTTTGCTCCGTAATTAGCATATTCAAAAAGCAATTGAAATACTTTTCATTTTAAATCTCTTATGTTGCGTGTTTTATTTGCGATTTCAAATCATTCATATCAATTTCAAGATAAGTACAAAACCAAAGAGCTTATGTTGAAGTGAAGGTAAAAAAATCTAATCTCATCTCTAGTGGTTTTCAATCTCTTAAGAACTTAAGCCTCCTCGATGATGCCTCTTTACTTAATCTATTTGAGATCATATGACAAATTATCCAAACAACGATGTCTTAGTTCGCCGAATTATCTGTTTCTCAAAGACCTTGTCTCAACGATGGCTTTTATACAATAACTTAGCTATTATTCTCATTACTGGCTTTTCAGCTCCGGGTGGATCTGTAGGGTCACATCTTTCTACCATGTACTGAGCTTCTTCAGCTGAGTTCCCTGGTTATGCTTCTATTCTCAGTAACAACGTTTATTCATCAAAGTATTGGCCTTCCAACAAAAAACTCAGGTATCCAAAGAACTCAATAGTTGATTATTACTATTGTATTTTTTACAACGTGGCTCACCCGTTATAGTCTTAAAAGCTGAACTAATAATGAGACGTGTTGATGATGCCAGACAGTATATCTTACTGGTTGTATCAGATGCCTCACGATTCCCTTTCTTACACTGGTCCATAGATCCTAAAAAGAATTCTTTTTAAAAACTGTCCAAGACACTTTTCGACCCTTGTAAGTGTTCAACCCTCAGACAAATAAGAAAGTACGGGGTTAATCAGCATCTTATACATTTGTGCCGATTCTTGGTGTGCGATTAGAGCAGTCGTGACTTTAGATGAATTTATAGGTCAAAGTGACATTCGTATGCGTATAAAAAACGGTTGACCCTTACATTGCTGACTGCTAATCCGCAGAGCGAAATTTCTTATTGTTACCGTATCTTACTTGTATGAACAGAATTATTCCATATTCAGTGGTGGAATCTAGAATTCTAATCTATACGTCACGCATTTATTATTATTATTTTAACAATATGATTGACGAGCGTTAATATCGTGACCTACTGAATATGGTGTGATTTTTCAGAGGATCATTTGCAGTTATTTACAGCCAAAAAGAATAAAAGTAGCTTGTTGTATAAGAAATTTTTAATTATCAGTTTAAATAATGATAACCAAAATAATTAAAATTAAAGTTATAAAAATAAAATGCGAAATTAAAGACGAATTGGGTAATCTTAATAAATAAACAGGTTCAACGAGAGAGCAGGATACTTTGTCTGTAGGGGGATTTTAATTAACTGGAAATAAGGATTTTTCTTTGAGCATTACTATTTTACTTTTTCACATTTTGAGTTTTATTGAGTTTATTCTTGCTAAGATTACTTTCAATATTTTATCCCTAGAATAATTTGGAAATATGTAATACTCGTAGTTCTCAAAATGTTTCACGTGCAATTTGCCAAATGGCGTGAGCGTGTGATTTTTTCATACTAACCCGATAAAAATGATCGATGGTCAGTTTCTGGAAGCAGCTGTGCTTTTTTGGCAGTAAGCTGGTGGTTTTAAATAGGATAAAATTACATTCTCACGCTTTGAAAGCCAATATTTGTTTAAGCATCCGTATTTGGAGTTCTTGCATTTAATTAGCTTATATTTTGAATTTTTATCAACCTCGATTACGTTGAAACCAACAGGTATGAATGTTATAACTTTATTGAAATGAGGACATTTTGAACTATTAAAAACGTAAAGTAAATTTCAAAAAATCTTGTACCCTCGAAAGCCTACTAATTATTTCCTCCAATTCCTGAAAAATGTTTGTACTTTTCGTTACAAAGATTCAGACTCTTATAACACAATTTATTTTTAATTGACTTCTGTTCTGATTTGTAGATTTTCAGGACATTATGTTACTTGGCTAAATGACGCGTGCGCATGCATATGTTACATATTTAGAAACGTTAACCCATCTGAAATTACAGTTTTAACATATGAAAGCTATAGTTTCAAAACTATTGGTCTCCTGCAAACTTTCATAAGGCATATTTGTTAGATATTTTGTGATGCTGAATATTGATAAAATAATTGATACAAACTACTTGAAAAAAAAAATTAAAAAAACTAGCGATTAATCCATTCTCTTGTGTTGTACTCCTTAACATATCAAAATTGATAATGGGGTCATGATGAAGTGTGTGGCTGAGATACAATATTTCAACCCTAATAATTGAGTCTTCAGGCAAGTAGCTTTGAGTTTGGCATTATACGTGTTGAAAATATAAACAGAAAAATACTGGCCAGAATATTTGCACACGTCTAAAGCGTGTGAGCATTGTCATCAGGTTAACCATCCTGACATATTTTTTTTGATCAATCAACAATCAAAGACCTGAAAGGTAAACTAATCCTAAAGCGACTTTAATGGAAATCACGTTTAATCAATCAATGAATTACGGGCGTATTGTAAAAAATATAAATATCTTAAGTAACTAACTAATTTACCAATAAAAATAAAAAAGGTGTAAAATCCAACAAAAATAAATCAACCAGCACTTTTAAAGCTTTTGATTCGCGACTGAAACTGAAAAATGTAAAAGCAAATAATTCCAAGTTCGCCTCTTTAGACAAATTGCGCGATAGAAAACCTTTGACGTATGTGCTAGTGTGAAAATAATATATTTCAGGATTTTCAGCGATAAGGAAAAATAGGTCTTGCTTCAGGCTTTGGAAGGAATACAATCATTCATTCTTATTTCGCCAAATGGCACTGTTTTGAATAATGCTCTCCGATATCGTTATTTAACTGCCAAATATCATTATTTACTGTATTGTATGACATTGTAAATTATATCCCTGACATTTTATATAAATAAATATTCGGTGGTTTAACTGGATTAAATCTTTTGTTAATATTTTAACCAGATCAAATTTATTCATGCTTACTATTACGCTATTTCCCTATTGGAGTAGGTAGGTACAACACAGGGCTAAACTTTCCATTTATGACATACTTCCTTTATACCTCTACATCCTCCTGACGATTTACAGGGTTTAGTTAGCAAGACTTGAGGGTTATGGTTTCGATTTTAATTGGGACCCAACATTTAAAACATTTTATTAACATTATCTACTCACGAAAAACACCAATCAAAATATCACATATGAAATTGTCTTTAAAAGACAATTGACAGTATATCACATATTTTTTTGTTATATATTTCCCAATTTTTGTCATATATTGGCGATTCAGACAAATTGAAGAGCGTGACAGGGAGACAATATCGTTTTCACCCCCAGTAATCGAGCCTTTGGATTTAGAGCCACTATAGAAGGCACGTCACTTGTAGTTCGTCTTTGGACGTGTTGCTTACATTTAGTTGAGCAAACATAATCAGGGTTCCCTCAAGAGTCAAATTTGGGGCCTACGATGTGTTTATTCATTAAAAATGATATTAGTTCTCATTGACGATTGAAAGGTGATTAGAAAAATTTCTTTCTATGATGATTGTTAACTTCTTTAGTCGGAGTTGAATGCTATTTGGGGGGTGGAGTCCAATCAATAGACTAAATTTCAATACTTCGATATGGAAACTTTTGTTTTTTCCTAAGCAATGGTTTTTAAATATTAAAGATATCCTCTGAAAGGTCTTATAATTCAAAGAGTACAACGCATCAAATACTTGAGTATTCATTTTGACACTACGCTCTCATTTGGTTCTCACGTGGAGGAACAGTGTGTCTATTTATAAAACGTTAGGATTTGCGATACAAGTCTGTAAGTCATTTATGGAATGAGAGGCTCCCAATCTCAGAGATACATAGCAAGTTAAAATGTGGAGCATTGGTTTGAAGACCGCGAGGGATTTGTTACTTTTAATGCTGCTGAAATCCAAAAGAACATTTTGAGATATCCTGCGGTTTCTATCCGTGGTTTTATTCTTCTAGATTTTTTCAAGGTATGTCGAGACACTAAACATGATGAGGGATGTGAAGGCCACTTCTCATATATTTGAGTTGCTGATGGGAGCAACATTTAATTCAACTTTGTTGGAAAGGATTTGGTTTTATGTTCCTAAAAACAATTCGAGGTACAAAATTATTTATCTATTTAGACTGGTAATAAGTAAAGCTTATTTGCCTAGTGCTCTTTCTTTCGTTCACGGACTGTCTCTTTTGAATAAAATTTCGGATATTGACCACAATATTTCAGAAAATGTTTTTGAAGAAAGCACTTTAAGCTTTCTTCTTATTGGGTATTCAAAGTTTAGATTTGGAGATAATTTCTTAAATTAGTGTATATACTCTTTAAGTTCTGCATATCAATAATTGAGTTTTACTTGTACTGTATAAATGTTAGCTTTATAAAATTAATCAACACTACTGCTTATGAAAAAGAAAAACAAGTACTCGGTGTATCGGACGTATGCGGTCTCCCTTGTACGTGTGTAGGTGGTACAAGGGAAATGATACACGCGGTGTATGAATAAACACCTGTCTGTGAGATAGACACTTATGTGCTGTGTATGGAATAGGAGAAAAATGACATTTTGCTACAATGAAATATGTGTAGAGCTATAGGGGCACATAAACTGAAACCCTTGCCCTTATAGACTCGATTCAGAACGTTAAAAATTACTGTACCATTAAATATGTATTTGTTCCATATAATTGCATGTAAATTATTCTGTTATCAATATTTGTGTGTAAATATTTCATATATTTGTATGTTTAAATTTCTATCTGTTTGGATCCGGTTGCGTTCGCGACCGTAACGAAACCATCTATGTACTGCCTGATATGAGCGGTGACCGCCACAGTAACTCCCTGACCAGACGTCCTAAGCGGGCCGAAAAACCCGCAAGGTGCGGAACGCGAGGGCTTACTGTGACGGGTAAACCGGTCATATAGGGCACACAACTTGACCAAAATATACTTCTCTTCAATCGTCTGACTTCGTTTTATTTCTTCGACCCTTCTCCAAGATCTACAGAGGAATCTCTACTCTACAAGTTGACTTCGCTTCATTTCTGCATTTTCGCCGGGATCATCGTGTCGAGTCCGTCCCTGGCAACTGGTTGGACAGCGCTCTGCATACACCGGAACCAAGCTCCGCCCACAAGTTCAGAGGCACATTCGACGCAAGAATATTTCACCGAAAATTAATTAATTAATTTTTGGTGATTTACGCTTGACTGCGAATTGGATTCTTTTCGCTCTGCAGCAACCATCCGCCTTTTCTAGTCTTTGTACCTGTCTGGTACACTCGGCGTGTACAAGTATTACTACATAACGATTTTTTTAGATCGTACTCAAAAACCTCGGGTAGAATCTAACGATTTTTATAACAATTGTTAAATGTACTCGTAAAAATGTTGAATGTATTACCATATTGCAACATCTTCCAACCACTAAGACAAGCTAGGCAGATTTGTGCCGATTGCTGGGTAAAAAAAGCAATTAAACAAATTGTATGTTAATTTCATCAAAGACTGAGAAAAGAGAAGTAAGATTAGAAAGAATAAGAAAATACGAGATATGGAGGAAGATGTTTCGTAATTGAAGATATATTTACTTACAAGTATTTAAAGTAGATATAATCATACGCCATTTCATGACATGGCATTACACCAAATTTTTCTATTTCGATATATATTCTTTGTCTCATCCATATCCATATGTCTTCTTATAACGTTCTACCTGTTTCTCTTATTGCTTACATTTTCTTCTATCAGAACTTCCTTAACTTGGTCCAACCATACTTTTTTCGTTCGTCCTTTGCCACAACATCTCCTCATCTATTCTAAATTTGTTTACTCAGTCACACATTCGTTCAACAAGTTCAAACCACCTTAACCACTTCCATCCTTATTAATTACATTTATTATTCAGTTATATGATACATTGACGCAAATCATATTTTTCTCCCTTAACATATTTTTAGTGAGAAAGCTGAAATTTTAGTGAGAAATTTCAGCTGCTTTCATTCATTTTCCGTGTCCGCGTTCAATTGAAATATATTTTTTAATTGTATTTATTCCATGACAAATATGTAGAATATGTTTATATACTATTTGATGACGTCCATCGCCTAGTTGATAAGCCTGTCTTCGGACTTGGAGGTTGCGGGCCCAATTTCCACTGGGACCCGTTTTTTTTTCAAATAAAGTTTTTAGCCTGGTTTCGACGTAATACCTCATAAATATTGTGAGGACTATATTTGATAAATTGCATATGTATACATCCTCGGTACTGTAAATTCTCGATATGTTTTATTTTTTTAAAATAGCGAGTCCAGACCGATGACTCACTAAGTGTTGTTTTAAAAATATAGAAGTTAAAATATTCTAAAATACAAACGGTTAAAAGTAGGGTAATAAAATCTCTTAATCCTTCTGCGAAGTCCCAAAAACACCGCTGTTCTTGTTTTTAAATAAAGGGATGGAATATTTTGAAATACAAAAAAAGGTAAAAAGCGAGGGTAATAAATCTCCTTGTGCCATTGTCTCAAATACCGCCCGTATCTGGGCATGATTCCTAGAAACTTCTTTCGATGACGTTATGCTAAGTGCGTCTTATCTCCACGTTCTGGACATATTTGTCGCCACGTGTGTTACTATAGGGATGGGAATATTTCTCCCCTCCCCGAGATTGTCTTTAAAAGGAGGAGCACGAGCTCCCCAGGTCTTTTTCCATTCGGGACGCTGTGGTGGACGGATCTCCTTCACGCTCCTCACGCTGAATACGACCTGCGCTGTTCATCAGGCTGATAGCTGCCAAAATTATTCGCTGCGTTTCCCTGCCGCATATATAGACGCTTCAGGACTCTATCTTGCAATTTTGGGTGAATATATCCTTTATTTGTGTTTAATGCTGATTTCGTGGACGGGACCTTCTGCCCTGTCCTTGCTTAAGAAATTGCTATTCTATACCCCTTTGTTTGAATTATCACAACACAACCTTCGAGCCGCCGATTCGGGAACCGAACTATTGAATTAAACACGTGTTTTTTTTTAATTAAACCATTTATATTATAATAAACTTCTTTGTTTCTAAACTTATATCTCTTTTTAATTGCCCCCCTTGTCCTGGTATAAGATTTGAGAGAGAGTTACTCAGAATTCAAATAATCCAACGAACTCCTGAGATCAAAGAAGACTTGCCCCTTTCGCACCTGCTGAGCCGAGCCGCGTCACACATGGTAAGATTGTAATGTGTTAAAATTGATTTGCGTAATTAAAGGCGTAAATTAAATTAGTTTAAATAACAGGAAAAGGTGCGACAATATCTTTCCGCATGTACTGAATACAAAGAAAGTGTTTTACATTATTTACATGGCGCTATTAGAGCTGCCAGATGTGATTTGTTAAATGATGGTGAGTTCGAGTCTCGAAATGGAGCACCCTTGAAATGGCGCTGTATAAATTTTTTCTTTTAAATAATGAACTGAAAAAGTAATTTTAAGTAAAGATTCTACAATAATATAGATCAAGGATTAGTCGAGACTTCCATTGAACTAGGGTTTTACGTTGCGCTATTTTTTATTTCATGATAAGCAGCAAATATAAGCTATAGGAAAAAAAATCATAAATTCAAATGTAAAAAGGTCTTAGAGTAAAACCAGTTCAAAAGTGAATCCACCAAGGATCGAACATTCGTCGTTCCATTTGCTCAGCGTGAATAACTGTTAAACAGTGGCTGTCGAGTAAAAATAATATAAAAAATATTACATGGTAGCTTTGGAAAGTTGATTTATGATTCAGTTTCCTTTAAAGTTAATTAAACCTTGTTTTATTTGAGACATTATGAAACCAAAATTTATAATGCTGTGATTCTCATTTACCTTTTTAAAACATTAAAAAGGGTGAGTCTTAGCACAGTAAATACCCCTAAAGTAATCACGTTAGATCCAAATCTATAAAATATATCTGACACCAAAAAACATTCATCATCATCATTGACTACCCTTTCTTCTTTAGGATAGGTGTGGTATCCCGTCCAGCACAGATTCCTTTTATCATAATTACTGGTCAACTTTTATGCCCCCTCCGCCATAATATGGTATTACATAGTTACTGCTTCTCTTTATATATAAAAACGCTCCATCTGTATCCTTTCTTCCGTTTCAATATAAATGATAAAATGACAATTTATGTATATCCGTTTAGAGAGCAGATTATCTTCGAAAACTCTTATTCAAAATTCAAACCAGCTATTATTGACAGATAAAAAATATTACTAAATAATAAAAATATTATATGTAAATTAAGTGTACGGTTTGGAAGGGGTTGGATGCGGTCATTAGGTTTAGTACTTTTATCGCATTTGTATACGTTTAGAAAAAACCTATTTGGTAAACAAACTTACCAAAAGAAGACAAACTTATAAAAAAACCTTAATAGATCTTCCAATATGTGATATTATTTCTTTCTGATTAAGGTGGAGTGTAGTGTTTGTGTAGTGTTGACATATGATAACAAATTTGGATACAATATCCCAAAAAGGGTT
Source organism: Odontocerum albicorne (assembly GCA_949825065.1). Classification (NCBI taxonomy): domain Eukaryota; kingdom Metazoa; phylum Arthropoda; class Insecta; order Trichoptera; family Odontoceridae; genus Odontocerum; species Odontocerum albicorne. Next base: position 12,372,885 of record OX463856.1, read on the forward strand.
GAATCCAAGTACTTTATAAAGTTGCACACACCACCCTTATCTCAAATACTTAGAATCAGGCCTGACAATGTAACAGGACTGACAATGACAACATTTCTGTCATATTCGACCTTGTTGAATTGGTTCGAAACAATTTTTTTTTTGATAAAGACCAAATCGACTTTTAAGTTCTACTCTTTTTCGAAGAACATCACTCAGACACATTCAAAAGATACAATGGAGACATCTCAAATCAAGTTCCGAGACACTTCAACCATTATAAACTTTTAAAAGTGGAGATTCCGTAGCAAAGATTTCAAGGATTGGTTTTTATGACCACAAGATGACCTCTGTGACTTAGTTGGTAAGACATTTGTCTTCAAATTCGATTGTTACGGGTTTGATTCCCGCTAATACCGGTTAAGAAACGGTTCCCGTCTGGTTTCCAATTAATGCCACTTAATCAGAAACCAGACAAATATTTTAATGGTTGATCGGAAAATATTGCGTATAACAAAATTGATATTATAATAAAAAGTCTCAAGAGATTAACCAACCATACTCAATTTAGAGAAAATTAATTGCTCTAGCATCTTTATTTTATATAAAATAAAATTAAAATAATGCAAAAAAACCCAACCCACATTTTCTACCATCCGAGATTAAAAAGTGATGCATCTACGCATGCAGATGCGGAAAGTACCCAATCAACTTGCATCATCCACCACCTTCACATCCCTACACTCAGCTTCTTAAATTTTTTGTGACGTTTTTGATCTTTAAATTCCTAAGTAAGAGCACCCTTGAGGAGAATCTGATCTCTAAACGGCGCTATATATATTGTCTTTTTCATATACTTATAAGTAAACTATTGTAGTTTCAACAAAACTACTCCCAACTTTTGGTATTCTGAAGTTTACGTAAATAATTAAATGCATAATATTCTATTCTGTGTAAATGTAGGCTAAAATAAATGTACACTTAAAGGCTGCTCCAAAAAAAATAACAGATAATTATGTTTTATCATTTTGAACGTCATCGGCTGGAAATATTTGTTAATTTATTTTTGTTTAACAGTTAGGAATTTACTATATTTATTTATTAAGTCAGACATTTAATTTGCATTACTTTTAACTTTCAGAAATGATATTTAAAAAAGTAGAATGACGTGTAATTTACTGCAAGAATTTAAACTTAGGCATTATGCATCTAAACATCATGCAACGCTAACCAAACACGGGGTGAAGGAACTACTTCAGAATAAAAAGTGCGACGTTGGTTCGAAAAGTTTAAGATGAACAGGGAAGAGGACGTCCTGCTACTGTTGAAAATGGCGTATTGAAAGCTTAATTTGATAAAAAAACATGTAAGGGTATGGAAAATTGCACACTAATTAGGTGTTATTAGTGTTGCTAAAATTTTTGTACATTTAAAGTAAATTGGAAAGGTAAAAAAAGCAAAAACAATGTAACTGCGAAGTGTGTTGTTTGTTGATGTTGCGTAACTGTGATGATTTATTTCTCAATCGTATTGATCTCAATTAAAAAAAAAACAAATCTTACTACTAAATATTACCTCATTCGCCTTACTCACCCGATCTATCGTCAATCGATTTTCATCTTTTTAAGCATCTCGATAACTTTTGACTGCAGAAAAAATTCAATGTCATAAAAGAAGCATAATATATCTTTGAAGAATTTTGAATTCCAATCTGCCTGAGTTTCATTCTTGTAATTAATTAATTGGCAAAAATGTCAAAAATCAAATGGCTCTTACTTGGATTAAAAATGTTTTTTTACTATTAATTAATTTTTCAATTAAATTCGAAGGTTAAAATCGACCTTTATTTTCGAAACAAACCAATATAATTTTAATTGTGTTCTTAATGAATACATTGTTAATTTATAGGGTGGGATATATTATATATATAATTTAAGGATATATAATTTTCCCTGTATGAGGTGTATGGATGAAGATTAAGCGAATGAGAGTATCGAGATAGGAAAGTCAAGTGCTCTGTCCATTCTGCTTACCCCGACAGAGAAATGAAATGATGGTTTGTATGTATTTTCATATTTAATTTTACTAACCATATAAACTATGGAATTCCAGTCTGGTTTTCACTGAGGGCCCATTGAAATATCTTTCTGGTTGGTTGGAAGAGATTGCCATATGGCAATTAACTCGTCAGGTGAAAAAAAAACAAGGGATGAGTATAGTTTATTAATGTAATAATACATGTTAAACTTTTTAATTCAGTATTTGTTAGGATGTGAATGCAGTGTTGAAGTATTTACAAAAATATATGAAATTTGTGATGAAAGAATGGGACTACTTCATTACAGGTCTTGTCTAGTAAAATGAATTTCTATATTCATTATATTGTGGGTTTTGTGGATTGTTATCTGATTGCCGGACACTATCAAACACAATTTAGATGATATTCCACGATAGTATTTTTGTGGCAACTTTGCTATATGGAAGTGAAACGTGGACCTGGAAAAAGGCTGAGAAGAGCCGAATAAATGTAGAAATAAGTATTTCGAGACAAAGAAATGGAGTGGCAATATATGACAGAATACGGAATGAAGTGATTAGGAATGAATTTGAACTTAACGCTGATGTCTTAAGGAAGACTAAGAAGAGCAATTTGAGATGATTTGGGCACGTGGAACGAATTAATGAAGGAATAATAACAAGGAAAATGTGAGTTAAAGGCGTGCCAGAGGAAGAATAAGAAAATGGCTGTGGCTGGATCAAGTGAATGATATTCCGTAAAAGGAAACGTAGAAAGTCAGAGAAATCGTAGAGGCTGAATGAGAAGGTGTATGGATGTAGAGGAGGCTTAGCCCTCTCTGCGTACGCCTAAAAGGAAATGGCGGGAATTAGTTTCTATATAATATATGTACGAGTACTTGCATTCTACGCATTACCTTTCCTTTAAAATGTTTTAAATCATAAACGTCTTGGATAGTAAAAAATAAAAACAGTTATACTATATTCCCACTCATTTTCGAAAATGTAAAAAAACACTGATACTGTATTCCCACGCACTTTCGAAAATGTAAAATACAGAAGGATTATTTTCGAACTAATCGTAGTAAACTCCTTTAGTCATAATATTCAATTTGAGTCTCACAAAATGCATATTTTTAAGATTGAATTTAATTTACCTATCATAATATAAATAGGCCAAAGCCCGTACGACGGTTGTCGCCAAAGAAAGAATACGAGAATTGAATTTTGAATACAAGAGAGTGAGAGAGGAATACTTGGATTCTCTCCGAAAGTAATTCGAAATTTGAATCTCGGTGGGTCCGTGATACTGAAAGAATTTTAAATACCTAGCTAACAATTTTTGAACCGGTTTAAAAGGGGACGATGTATAAATGATAATATACGAGTACTATATATAAACAAATTTTACATTTATGAATATGTATTTTCATAAATGTAGAATTTGTTTTACTTCCGTGAATATTTCACGGGTTGCAACTAGTTAAAAACATTTGAGAACTTTTACATTTGTAGATTCCCCGAGTTTTTAAAATGATCTCAAAATAAAATTTTATGAATTGGTCATATGTTCATGTTTATAAAACTTCCCACAACCATTTTAAAGAGAAACAGTAAACTAAACTCAAATGTGCAATGGAATTCAGTTGGAAAAATTTCGTTCGTTGAAGCGAATGATATTTTATTACACTTGGGTCTGGGATATCAATCTGATGCCTTCCCACACGCTGCAAGCGTTGGGATTCAATATTTTCACTTTGTGGAAGTCATGCTTCCGAAGCAAACGGAAATGTTCGAGATGTTAAGGAAATGTTGTATATGGATGGATACATGCCTTTTCCATAAAATCAGAACAATTCGTCAATTTATTAAAAAAACTTATTTTTTACTTGAATAAATATATACGTTGTGATTCATCCATCGTAAAATTGTAATAATAGAGTGACTTCATAACCGGCTTGTTAGATATTTTTATTGTAGGCGTTGTTGAGTTCAGGAGGGTCTTTCTTCGGCATTTTCTTAAACTTAAGTTCTGACAGGGAGACTGGTGATTTTATATACATTTTATTTTAATAACTCTTTTTGTAATTTGATTAAATTGTATTTCAGTTGATTGCACTTTTATTTCTTTCAGTGTTGGTTATATTGCAATATTATACACCGTTTGTAAACTGGATTGTGTAAATTTTTAAAGTTGTTACTATTTAAAATTTTATTTTGTAAATATTGTTATAATTTTGTAAAGGACGTCTACGTGTTCTAAATATTTTATAATTGAAAAAGAAAATTTTTGGGAAAATTCTGTAACATGGTACCTATTAATTTGTCGCTACAACGACTTAACAAGTTTTAAAATAATATAAGATGCATATTGAATTATATTTTCTTATGTCTGATAAACAAAAACTGCACTTAATTATATGAAGCAAAAATTACAGTACATCATAGTATGTTAGGAATTTATGTATAGAAGTGAAATTTTAATGAAGCAAAAAAAGATCAAAGTAAGATAGAAGCTGGACGACTTCCGTAGATTATTTAGTTAGACGATTGACTTCCATTTAGGTTTCTCAAATTCAATACTCGATGGTGTTAGAAAAAAAATGGCCCTAGTCTGGCAAAAAAGTGCATCAGTCAATAATACTCGTACGGTGGTAGTATTGGCAACATGTGCAAAGAGGGGCCGCGAGTTTCGTGCCCCCATCCAGTGGATTTCAACCCAAAGACTGGATTAATGTGGCCGAAGACAATGTTTTCATAATCTTCAATAAATCCGAATCACCTATTCTGATATATTAAAGGGTACCACATAAATGAAAAAAAAAAGGTATCCATAGGAAATGCGTGTAATAAGGACCCTTTCAAAGCGTCAATGTATAAAAAAACGAAATGAATATATTAGAAATTAATTATTATATGAAGTAGATGTTATAAGTAAGATGGAAAGGATTATAAAAATGGTTTTGCTATATGAAGATAATAAATTTCTTAGAGGAATACATAAGTTTGAAGTGTATGGGGTGCGTGGGAGAGGTAGACCGAGGAAAACCTGAATGGATCAAGTGGGCTAGTTTTTTAATGAAATTTACTCGTAGTTGAGAAGCACAAAAAATAAAATACTTTGCATGACAAGATATATATGAATGTGGAGGAAGCGTAAGAAATGTATTTGGAAAGAAAAGGGTGAATAACTCATTTTTTGCCTTCATCGCAAGGCACATAGTTTTGATGATATGTATGTATTATATGTGTGGCATAGTGGTAGGGTACCAAAAATCCAACTTAAACCGTTTAACACATTTTTGCATTGTATTTGTTAATACGTTGTATGTAAACGGCACAGTCAGTGAGTTTATTGTCTTATGTTCACTTTGCCAGAAATACGAGTATATCGAAAAGCCCTTAAACAGAAAACAAATCTGGGACAATACATTTAGAACCTTTGAGAATTAACTCCTAAACCACCAAGTTTAAAGATAAGAGTCATACCAACTCGGCTACGGAGATCGTAAATGTCATTTTGAGGTTTATAAAAAATGCCCAAAAACAGGTTATGTTATATTTTTAATACAATTTTTCGTATAATATTTGGAGCATTTTCATATCTTCCCCCTCTAATTTTTGCTCGGGCTTTTTCGAAATTTCGTATTGTATCACCCGCAACCCTTGGGCTGGAAGATTTGCATTTTACCAAGCAGGGTAGACCTATTTATTTATTTTTAATAAATAATCCATTATTTTTTCTCCTTTTTATTTTTTTTAATAAGGTAATTAACTTAATTATTATTTTAAAACATGATATGGAAATAAATTACAAAATTAAAAGTTACAGTACAAATATGGATATCGAACGGCGTGTAGCGTTAGGAAGCAAAGTCAATAGGGCACTAAAATACATATACTCGAACTGGACAGTATCAAACTCTGCAAACACGATTGTAAATAATAGTATTTTGGTGCCTACTTTGATGTATGGGAGTGAAACGTTGACGGGGCCGAATAACTGCTGTAGAGATGCGTGCATTGAGAAGAATACATGGATTGATAACGTATGACAGAACACGGAATGAAATGATAAGGGATGAATGTGAACTTAAGGCTGATGTATAATATTAAGTAAGATGAATAAGTGTACGTTGAAGGCGCACGAGAGGAAGAAGCAGGAAAGTATGGTTGGATAAAGTGAATGATATTCTGAAACAAAGAAATAAGGAAATTATATAAATTGCAGAGGTTGTATGAGAAAGTGTATGGATGTGGAAGAGGTCTTGTACCTGGTTTGGAAAGTATGGTGATCTATACTCTCTGCCTACCTTGATAGGCAAATGGCTGTTTGGATATTCCTGAAACTGTGTACAATACCCTGTTATATGTGTTTGTAGTCCATTTTTTGTTGGTCTAGTCGATAATAGTGTGATTTTCGTCTTTTTGATGTGTTTATTTTGCTATTGCAACAGTTATATTATTATTGGGTAATATAAGATGAATTGACGACCTTCATTTTTTGTTCAAGTTTGGTTAAAGACGACATTCGTCGCCTAGTTGATAAGACGCTTGTCTCCCAATCTGGAGGCTGCAAGTTCGATTCCCATTGGAACCCATATTTAAAAAAAAATTGCAGCCAGTTGATCACTTAAGGCCACATTAACGTCGATTGGTTGGAAGATATTACCACATGATAGTAAGTCCGCCAGGTTGTACTGTTTACAACAAAAGTGTAATACAATATAAAGTTTGAGTCATAGTTCAATTAAATCAATTTTTACTGTCGTAAAATGTCATAAAGAACGTAACATAAATTAGATGGTAAAATGTCTTAAAGAACGTAACATAAATTAGATGGTAAAATGTCATAAAGAACGTAACATAAATTAGATGGTTTTATTAATCATTCATAAAAAAATAGATATATTTTTCGCAGTTTTCTTATTAAATATGATGATTCAGATGCAGGGATTCCTTATCTTATGGCCCCAGCCACCACCTTTCTAATCTTAGATTCAAGTTATTTTATTTTTAATCTGTCTATAATAGTGGGGTTGAATCCAAAGCTAGGGCGCCCTTGAGAAGAAACTGCTCTTTAAATGTCGCTATATAAATTGTTTTAATTACAATTATTATTATTTCTTCTCATAGAAAAGAATTAGCAAAGTTATATCAATAAACTATATTTGAACATCAGTATACAAGATACGAATCTACTGACTTGTAAAATGTACTCGTACGAGTATATCGAAAACCATAATGTTATTATGTATTCAGACGAGTTATTACATGTATTTCACCATAAATTTGTTAATATGATTAACTTTTTAGATAAATGTGTAGTGTCCTAATCTATGAAAGAATACGGAATATAATTATGGTTAAAGGTATCTTATTTTTCGAACCATAAGACGAACCTTTTAACTTCAACTGAATATTAAGGTGCGTCTTATGATCTGAAGGTAGGTGGGTGATACGCAGTAAGAGGTCCCTGTAGGAAATTATTAAATCCACAGAAAAAATATTATACACACATTTTTGTTATACCAATACGTGTATTTGATTTTAATACCTACGTTTTATATTTTTCGAAACGTATTGAATTTTCTCGTATTCATTTGATAGTTCATTTAGCGCGCAAAACAAACACAGACGTTCGACACCACGGCGTCAACTGGTGCTCGTTAGGTAGCTCGTGAATGAAGCGTATATTTTTCTCATGTCCACTGTGAATATTGTCCGAATGGACGAGTTCCAATTATGCCGAGACGATTGAAGTTGAACTGAATGCTGCCGGTACAAGTTATGAGTATACTAATTGTGTTTGAAAATATTTTTTCTATCGGAATATTATTTTATAAAAATTGTCTTAAAAATTTGGAGTATGTTTTATGGTCTGATGCGTCTCATCGTCTAAAATTACGGCAACTGACTACTGAAAAAGGAACATGGTTTGAGCATGTACATAGAAAGAATGCTTAACGAAAAATTAACAAAATATCTACAAACGTAAATTGAAGGTTGAGTAAAACTAAAGAGTATGACTGAACTAAGAGGATGAAATTTTGAAATTAGAAAATGTGAAAAAATGTATGGGTATGGAAGAAGCGAAATGTTTGCGTCGCGATCAAATAGTTTGGTGATCTCTTGTCTTTATTTATATCGAGAGGGAAACGGCGTGTTGGTCATATAAATAATGATTATCATAACATTATAAATAAAACTGCGTAAGGGCTGATGTCACATTTTCATTCGACACCTTTCAGGTTGGTGAAAAAGGTTGTCAAATGACAATAAACCCGCCAAGTTGTATTAGATAAAAAAATGTCCTAAAAGACAACATACTCGATATATATACAGTACATTTATCAGATGAAATTTAATTTTCCTGACTTTTAGGTTTGCAAAAAAAATTGGTAAATATAATTGCAACACTTCCCGGGTGGGTTAGTCATGAAATATGTGAAGCGGCTCAGCCATACCCGAGGCTATATATCTTTCCCGGGCTATTCAAAAACCGAATTTCAATAGGCGAAATTATTTATTCAAAACGTGTTTCAAACAGTGTCTATACAAAAAGTCAAAAAGGCGTAGGGCGGTATATTCACCCAAAAGACTTCTGGAATAAGCGATCGTTTGTTGGAAAAAATACATTTGATTTTTTTTGTTTCAAAAAAAGATTATGCATCAGTAAGTACTAAACTTCTCCTGTGTTAAGTTTTTAAAAATATATTTCAAGTTGATGTTAATGAAACGTTAAGTTAATTACACGGTAATCTTTATAAGTTTTGTTTTTATTTATTACTTAAGCTCCAGTACAACCGATAATAGAGGATGCGAGGCTAAGGGAATAAGGAGAACTGGAAAGGCAAAAAATGAAATGTTGAAGCTGGAAAAGATATGGAAGAGCAGAACTATTACCATCACTACGAAAACGCCCCTAGTTCAGTCTTTCGTCTTTGCAATATTTACGTATAGCGCGGAGACTTGGACTCTGAGAGCAAGCGAGAGACGTAGAATAGATGCGTATGAAATGTGATCTTAGACAAGGATGTTACGAATCCCATGAACAGCAAGGAGATTTAATGCCTCCATTCTCGGACAACTGAGAATCAGATTGTCGGCAATATGCCTTCAACGTGTCAATCGATTCTTTGGGCTCATTGCTCGTGGCCAAGGAGACAGTTTGGAGAGGCGTATGGTTACAGGCAGCGTAGAAGAATGACGCGCAAGAGGAAGAATCCCTATGCGTTAGACTGACCAAGTGAGATACGAAACAGGACTGCCCTTAACAACTGCCTTTTGAACCGCAGAATGCAGAGATGGATGGAAATAGTCGTCAGAGGCAATCATATGAGTTACAATTCTCAGTCATGAGCTACACGACAAAATGATGAAACAAATGTGATTTTCAAACAATACTTCGCGATCTATTAAATTTGTAGTAACTTTGGAGTAGGTCACATCAAGTGATTAATTTCTGTCAAATCGTATGAACTTTGTTTATTACAAAAGGTCAGGTTGGAGTATCTAAATGTCACCTATTCTAAATCGATAACCTCTAGTTCGTAAAACGCTTGACTTTTAACCGGGGACTTCGGATTTGATTCCGTATGATAACTGAGGTCTTTGAAAAAGTTTTCTAAAAAGAGTCCGTTTGGTCACACTACTCACAAGTGCTAGACTTGTGCTAATGTGTTGCCTTTTCACGTGTGGGATAGATTTACCAACAGGTGCGATGAAGAACGGTGAGTTCCGTGTTCACTCAAGTGCTTTTAAGCTCGAAGGATTGACGAATGGGATCAATGAAGATGTTGTCTTTCGTTTGAATCACGTTTAATGGTACCAAACGACTAAATAAAATAATATTCAATTATACAGAATCTATTAGAAAATGTAATGAGAAAAAAGATTATTTTATTAATAAGGAAGATAATTGATAATTGATAATATTATTATTTTCCAGTCCGGCTTTTTATTGAGAAGGATTTTTAAATGTAACACTTGGATAAATAAAACAGACATCAAATAAATCTAAATTATGACTTGACATTGTCAGTTGATTATAGTTGACTAGGGATGAATGAACTTAAACCTATTCTAATAAGTAAGACGAAGTAGAGCACTCTGAGATAGTTTGGACATATAGAACGAATAAATAAAGAAAGGGTGGTAAAGAAGTACCAAGCGACTTTTTGTTTGATTAATATTTTGAAAGAAGAAAATGCAGGAAGTCATATATGTTGTATGAGTTGTATAAAAAGGTGTATGGATGTTGAAGAGGCGAAGGATGTGTATTGAGATAGGAAATACTGGTGATGTGTTTTCTCTGCCTACCCCCAACAAGGAAATGGTGTGATGTTATATACGTATGTTGTATAACATACAAGAAATTTGAATAAAATTTAAATTTCATATCTTTTTTGTTTGCTTATAATTTTGAATTCCGCTCACTTTTTTACTGTGCAAATAAATAAACAAAACAACACTTTCATCAGAAATGAAGATTTTCCCAGATATTTCAAATATTTTTTGGTATTGAGGAATCCAAGAAAAATGTTTTTGAAATCTAGAATGTTGTCAGAATGGGAATACGTAGTATATGGTTATCATACATGCAAATGACAAAAACTCACGTATTATTTATATTGTAGAGCATGGAATATCATCTTACTGAAATATCGTCTAAGAGATTAATGATCGTGTTGGTGCCATCGTCAGAGAAAAAAAGGCAATACCCAACGAACAGACATAATATTTACCATTTGGTAATAACAAAAATATTTTTAATAATAAGAAAAGGAAATTGGAGATTAATCCGGAAAAAACAGTTCTTGGAATTGCGAAGAAAAAACCATATTACGTCTAAATGAAGCTCTCGAAAAACATGGCGCGAAGAAACCAAACGCTTTCTTACTTGGAGAGCCCTGAATCGAGTCCGAGTAGGGGTGACAAGATACGAGTATAAGGTGAACACAAAGAGATAAAGTTTTTTGAACGAAAGTAGCAGTGAATGTGATGTTGTGCCTACATAGGACTCCAAACACAAGCTTACTTGCCCGAAAAACGGGATTTTATGCTCTGGGCAAAACCTGATTGTTGCCAATGATAAAACAATCGCTTTGATCCCCTGCTGACAACACCTGGCATCATTAACAATTGATGGTTTGGATACGGAAATTAATGAATGAATCATTTAAAAGGCATCCTTCACGAAATGAAATAAATATTTTTTTGGGAAAATGTTTTTGATTCCTTATTAAAACTTGCCTTATTGTGCTAAAAAAATTCGCACCATGGTGCTGGACGCTAAGCGTCCAGTGAAAAATGTATGTTTTAAATTAAAATTATGCAAAATCTGCTAGGTTATTTTTTGTAATTAGTTATAAAAATCATTTTATTATTTTTAAAACATATTTTTTTCATAGATTCACACATTTATATTTAATTGTTATAAAAGATACTTTAATGAAATAATTTTCTAAAATATTTAAAGAGCTTCTCGTTCATATGCTCAGTGAGAATATGTTTGAGAGATGATTCAGAGGATATTTGGTCATAAAATGGCGTAGGTTCTTGATTATTATTTAACTAGCCATAATTTAATATATATATTTTAAACAATTTCATTAAAATACATCTGATAGATTTATTGTTATAAAGAAAATTCTTGCTGTCAATATATTATGGTTGATTGGAAGTTTTTAATTTTAAACGTCAGTATTTTAGAATTAAATTGATTTGCTGACAAGGTATATTCAGAAAAGTATGATATGCAAAAAAGGGATCCATAATTATTCTATGAGATGAAGCGATGATTTTTAATTTCTAAAATCTTAAATTATAAAAAGTAAAGAAAAACGTATACTGCAAAGGTGTAAATTAATTTAGCGAGGTGCCATAAGGTATTAAAGAAGTATATAGCATTCAGAAATTTCGTTATCTATGTGTTTTAAATGTTAACGCTAGATCTTTTTTGGATGTTAAATAATATATTAGTTAAAATAAGTTAAAAATTACTTTTAAAGCTAAATAAATAAATAAGCAAACTTAATCCGTGTCTTAAACTTAGAAGCTAGTATATTAAAAGTTTACCAAATAAATTAAATGAAAAAGAGTTTATAAAACTTACCCACAAGTAAACGTCTTATTTAGATAAATACAACGAAAAATATAGAAATCAGCGAAAATGAAGATGTTATCAATTGGAGAATATATAGTAAGAAACTGTACCGCGCTGCCAGAAAAAAAAAGTCTTCCAGAATTCCCCATATTGTGGTGCATGGAAAACCCTCTAGTAATTGTTATACTGAAAGACCACCTACAAGACAGCAGGGATCTCAAGCATCTACGAAAGATAAAATATCCTAATGAATATACCTTAGGTTTAATATGAGAAGAGGTAGAAAGTGTGTTATATTTGTTTTGAACAGTACAACCTGTGCGGGTTTAGGGTCATGTAGTAATTTCTTCCAACCAACCAAAAATGTGTTCAAGAAACCCGAAGGAAAAACGTGACTGAAATCCATGTTTAAAAATCTGGGTATCAACGATAGTCGAATCCTTAATCATTGGGATGGATGACATGTGTTAACAACTAGCCACGGACGTCGTTAAGTGCCAGTGAAAATTATTAATTAAAAAAAGAAAGGATTTTGAAATATTTAAACTAGCATCAGAATATATTCAATATAAAAACTGTCTATTATTGTACATCAGAGCTGTCTACTGAACAGTAATAAACCATGAGGATTGGTTCAAGTAGTATTGGTTTAAAAAATCTAATCCTGATGTCACTTTATGCAGCCACGCCCATTCGTAAGCGGTGAATTGATTGTACTATATTTGAAATTTGAGACAAAATGATAGTAGTATCACCAAATTCTTTTTCGGCACCGCATCTCAATTTTCAAAAGGGCTTAATCTTTCACATTTCCATTACAGCTTTATAAATGAAATTATTTCTTCTTGAGTGACTGGAAGAATTCAGAGATGTCAGATTAAATTGGATTTGCTAATCCCACCCCTGTTTTTTTCATCGTAAATTCTCAGAAACATCTAATTAATTTTAATACCAACGTTTAAAAATTATATCCCCGAAAACTGTGGTCGATAAATTCCAGACTTAAATTAAAACCCCGCAAAAGTTTAAGAGTGTAATGAGAAAGAAGAAAAGAAGTTGTTTCGAGAAAGACACGAAAATTTCTGATTGGGATTAAAATTTTGAAATGAAATATTTTATACCCTTTGAAAATAATTTTCAGAAGCTGAAGGTACGAAATTATTTTCTTAGCTAGAATGTATAAAAGTAACGATGAGGATAAAATTAATAAGTGAGTTATTTTAAAGTCCTGTAAAATTAGACTTTTCGATAAGTGACACGAATGGTAAGTATGAAAAATAGGTTAAAAGGCATGAAAATAAAAACTTGGTACAAATAAACAAAGTTTATAGGAATAAAAAAAAAAAAGACAGATTTTTCTATTTGTTAATGGCGTCACATTGTTCTATATTCCATGAACAGTATCGACAACGGATTCATCGGTTGTAGCTGAGTACAAATCGAACAGTATTAGTCTTCTATAATACAGTGTGAATATTCAGATACTTGGGCATTTATCAGACAGGGGATCTTTGGTCATCACCAAGAGGAAAAATAAGGGATCCGATTACAAGGCACATCATCAACCTAATGGCCACAACTGGTAAGGAATTCAACCAACTCTTCATTTCAAGAGAGTAATAGAAATTATACTGATCGTAAGAACTGGAGGAAAATAAAGTTTCATTAAAAATACTAGATATTTGATTAAGCTAGTTATTTTTTCTAAACATATTCATCAGTTGAACAAACGAGCAATCCATATGAGATAGAAATTAAACAAATCACAAAAAAATATCGAAAATAAATTATAATCAGAGATTTTTGGTATTAGATAAATTCAGTAATATTTCCAAATATAATATATGGAGCTATGAGAAATACTCGATCTAATGGCCGCGGCTACCAACTTCCAATAATTACAACCAACTTATTTTGGTATTAGATAAATTCAGTAATATATCCAAATATGCAGCTTTGAGAAATACTCGATCTAATGGCCGCAGTTACCAACTTCCAATAATTACAACCAACTTATTTTGGTATTAGATTAATTCAGTAATATTTCCAAATATAATATATGTAGCTATGAGAAATACTCGATCTAATGGCCGCAGCTACCAACTTCCAATAATTACAACCAACTTATTTTTTTGTAATATTTTTAATCTGTCAATATTATTGAGATCAAATCTTGAACTACAGCGCCATGTGGAGAGTTTGCTCTCTAAATGGCGTTAAGTAGATTGTCATTTTATTAGTATTGATGAAAGTACTAAAAATATGTTGTATGTGTCAATAACATATTGAATGGTTGAAGAATATTTATTTTTAGGTAGTATTTTTGCAGGAAGAGTTACGAGGGATATTGAGCGAGGTGCTGCAATAGGAAACAAAATCAATGGGGCACAAAACACATACACAATCGAACCAGATAGTATGAAAATCTGCCAAGATTATAGTCCATAACAGTATTTTAGTATCAACTAAGATGTCTGGGAGTGAAATGTGGACGTAGAACAACATTAAAAAGAGCCGAATAAATCATCTAGGAGTGCGTGTTTTGAGACGAAAACATGGCGTGATAATTTATGACGGTACGGGATGAAAGGATTAGGGAGGTGTGTGAAGTTAAGCGGGATGTGTTGAGCAATATGAAGAAGAGCATTCTGAGATGGTTTGGACACGTGGAACAAATCAATGAAGAAAAATTACAAAACATATATACAAATCAAGTGTGAGTGAAAGGTGCAATTGAGCTAGATCAAGAAAAGTATGGTTGGATCAAGTGAGGGATATTTTGAAAGAAAGAAATGTAAAAAAGTCAGACAAATCATATCAGCTATATGAGAAGGTACCAATAAGGTTTATTGCGATAGGAAAGTCTGGCGCATTTTTATTTTTGCTTACCTCGATAGGGATATGACGTTATGGTATCTATGAATGTATGTATCAAACGTATTTTTGGTATATAATTTAATCAGATAATAATAATAATAATAATAATAAAATAACAATTTATATAATATAACGTCGTTTAGTGCACGGGTCGGTAAACTACGCCACCTCTTTTTGTAAAGTCCGCGAGTTTCACAAATTCAATTCTTTAACATTTCAAAGTACACGCAAAAACGGAACGGTCGGCCATCCAGTTGAAGAGTTGCGAGACATGACTGTATGTGGCGCTCCTATAGCTTCGCATTCGGTGGTTTCTGCAGTGACGCCACACATTTATAATTCGGCACCGTTTCCAATGCCACATGTATCGCTAAACCCCAATTTGGTGACATGTTATCTCAGAAAAAAACAATTCCATTTTTCTCATAAGTAGAGTCGTGTTTCAAACAATTGTAGTTTTTTTACATATTATTATTACGTTAAGTTTTATTTTTATTTAAGTAAGCTTATATTAATATCCTCGAGCTTTCCTCTTGGCCCACCGAGTCTAAAATATTTTTGACCCTTTTTGAAAAATGTTTGTCGACCGCTGGTTTACAGAGCAGACCTTCCTTAAGGGTGCTCCAACTTAAGAACAATTAGTGTTATATAATTAACGATATATATATATACATAACTGGAAGACATTTTGATCCTAGATCTCCTTTTAATCATAACTAAAGAGGGTTTTCTCTCTTTAATGAAAATTCTTATGAAATATTTCACAACTGGAAGATTATAATCTTGTAAGATTCAACTCGACAGCAGTTGAGTGTTTGATATTTCCTTTGAGAACAGTCTCAACATCGAGCTGGCAACAAAGGGAGTCTGGCTTATTACCTAAGTGTCGAGAAAGGATGGCCAACTCACGGCCAGCGGGCTGCATGTGGTTCACCAGGAAGTTTTGTGCAGCCCGCAATTATATTTTTATAAACCATGAAAAAAATAACAATTAGACAATTGTATAGCTAATTACATCAAATTACAAGAAAAAAAAATAATAGTCTAAATCATAGTTTCCCAAAATTTTTCGCCCCGTAGACCACTTGCCGATTTTTTTGTTTTCCGTAGACCACCTGCCTGGCTAATGTTGAATTTTCCTAAATTTATTAACTTCAAATGTGTTTTTGACAGCTGGCACAGCGCTGTTCACCTTGATAAGGTTTTTTGTACAGTGGACAATTGTAAAAAAAGAAAAACATGTACAATTTTTATTCATACCTTTATTGAAAATATACAAAATGCAAGTAAATATTTGGCTTTTAAACGAAACAAATCAGAGCCTAGTAAAATTCTTACATAAAATTAATACACAACTATTACTGTTAATGAGAGGGATGGTTCAATATTTGGTTTCAAATTAGTGAGGTGATAGCAATGGTTCAATATTTGGTTTCAAATTAGTGAGGTGTAGTCTTAAATCTCCACGTTCAGTGATTTGCATTCGATTTCTTTATATAAGTATTTTCTATGTCTAATATAAGTATTATGTACACACAATTTGTGTTAGGTGTAATAAGACATTTACGGAATGCATAAATATTAATGATGATTGCTTAAATGGGATCCGCTCACGTGGACTCCCATTTACATCTCGTGCACCCCTAATTTATTTTCTCACTGACATAAACCCCCTGCAAGTCGAAATCGACCCATGGAGGTCCATATAGACCACTTTGGGAATCTTTGGTCTCAATATAATAAAATGACGAAAGTAACAATGTAATAATTCTTTCTTGTGAAGTGGCTCAGTTATATCTAAAAAGTTTATTTAACAGTTTAATCCTCAATTTATCCACTGAGATGTGGAAGTTATCGATATCGCAAAATTCATTCAACATGTTCATTCCGTTTTGAAGTGATGCTGCTTATTTCGTGAATATGTCACCGAAAAAAATAAATTATTAATGACAGTGTTAAGAATTGCCCGTTTTAATAAATAAAAGTTTGCTATTTTTTCTGTTATAAAAGCTTTTATAACGCTTATTAAGAGTTTCATAGGCACTTAGGGGGTGAGTTCTGATTTTCTGAGGGTGTCGGCTATGGCACTCTGCAAATTGGTCACAGACTATGCATTTCCTGTCTGTCCACGTCAGACACATTGACGTAGCGTTAATTGAAATACCATTGAAAACTGTCTAAAGCCTTCACTTAAATCTTAGATCAGGGGGATATTTTTTATCGTCCTCCTCCCATTCCACGCAGAGTATTTGCGAAGCTTGAGAAGTCTATTAAGGAGTTTGAACAACCCACCTCATGTTTTGCTGTAAGTAGTCGCACGTTTTGCTGTAAGTGTAAGTAGTCTGAAATTCAGTAGCTACCACCAGTCCAATCGATGGGCCACCTTAAGTCAAACGAATTAATGAAATTCATAGACATGCAATTTTGATAACTTCATAATTTTGTAGCACATACTCTTATTTGTTAGAACATATGTTCTCTATGAAGCATGTAAAGGCTTTGACAATGTCACGAATTACGGAAAACCACATAGAAAGTTTATTCAACGTAGTAACTTTATTGATAACATTTTCCACATCTTTCTTTGCGGTTCACTCATCTTTGATTAGGAAACGAGCTTCTAAGGTTTATCAGATGTGCATATATCCTAATGTACGTATAAGAAAGAATTGAAATAAAATATTGCATCACTTATCATAGAATATACTTTCATCACATTTCCCTTCGATTCCTTCCTTATCCTTAAACGAATTACTTTTCTCAAGTTCTATAATTATTGATAGATATTAGTAATTTATGTGGTTTTTTACTTACATTCAAACGAATAAATTTTTTTATAAAAACTATCATTGATTAAAACGATTTAATGTATCCAAGATCAGCTGGTTGGTTGAGAGAAATCGCTGTATAGCAATACGTCCGCCAGATGTTCAATGTGTAACCATGTACACAAAATAATGAAAATAAAATAAATGAATCAATAACCACCCAGACAATGATAGTTTTGTGAATGAGAAATAATGTCAAGTCTCGTATCAATTTTTATTATTATAATTATTATAGATATTTTTTCAAAAGCGTTGCAAATTATTTTTATTTGAAATATATGTTACCAATCTAAATAATTGACATTTTATTTAATATGTAAGCAGTCAATTTAAGGAATAACACTAATAATTTATTTTACTTAGAATGAAATACACACAAAATTAAACAAGCAAATAGAAAATAACTCTTCTGTCAAAACAACTAACCTCCGTTCCTAGGAAAACTTGATATATGTTACGTACGTTAAAAACATTAGAATGTGTAAGAATAACGGTAAATAAGTGATTTATTTAATAGGGTAGAAAAAAACGCACAGAAGTGATTTAGACATGTAAAACGAAAGACTGATTTAATAAATATGGACAGAAAACGTAAATGGTAGCTAGGATAAAGGTCGGTCGAGAGAGTATGGTTGAACCAAGTGAAATTTTGAAAGAAGGAAACTGGAAAGAGCAGCATGAGAAAATTCATGGAAGTGGAGGAAGAGAAGGAAGTATGTCGTGAATGGAAAGTAATGAGCTCATCTAAGGTGAAGTTGGTAACGAACAAGTCATGAAGATAAAACCTGCAACATTTTCAAAACGCTGACATCACGAGCCAAACCACGTGTAAAACACTCTGATAAAACTTATCCAACAGTGAAACCAAATATTGTAATTTGTTTTATCAAACACTGTTTATTCCACTTTTGGTAACGGTATAACCCTAACGGTTTCAAAGCTTTCCCATCATCATCAGGGGAGCACAAACAAGACTCCTTAATGATGAGGTGAAAGCCTTGAAACCGGTAGGGTTGTACCGTTACAAAAAGTGGAATAAGCCGTATTTGATTAAACAAATTACAATGTTTTTAAGCCTCCACGATGTTAATGCCTTAACTATAAATAATATGAAACAAAATAGTTGTAAATGTTAAAAAAGACTTGAATTAGGCACTCTATTCTCTCTGCCTACCTCAACCCGTGATGGTATGTACATAAGTTATATGCCCATACATCAAAGTTGGCACTAAAATACTATTGAGGATTGTCAACTTAGCAGATTTTTATATTGTCCGGTATGAGTACATATTTTAGAACCCCATTGACGTTGTTTCCTATCGCTACACTCCGTTCGATACCCTTCTCAACTCTTCCATCATCTGAGAAAATATTATCCAAATAGCAGAATTCGTCAACTTGCTCCAATTTTCAATTAATTATTCATATGTCACATTTACTTTTTCTTTCCATTATACTGGGAAATTCATATGCAAGGAAAAATAATTAAAGTTGTAGTCCTATGGAGGAAAATATCCAACATTTGTCTCTCATAATATGCGTTTTTCATTGACTCCCACTAAATTTAAAGTAATATTGTATAGGTACACATAATACGCCTTCGAAGAGATTTTCTTCTCTTAACGCTACTGAAGAAATTGTCTTTGTACTATTGAAGATTTGAGTGAAGGTTTCTTTATTTCGAAGAATGGCATAAGACTTCCCGGGATAAAGTATAAGCCATCATCCTAAGTCCAAAGATCAAGTGGAGATTCACGTTCAGAATTTCTATTACTCCTTTAAAATGTCAGGGATAATTCGTGTAACCCTCGTCCTCGTAGAATTGGGACCGATTGAGAGATTTGGACATATTCAAAAGAAAAGTCAAGTATTTATTTAAATTTTGTTATTCATCTATTCAAGATTGAGATATGTCAGAAATTTTCAATTATTCATCTATCAAAGTTTTTATCATTACATTTAAAAGTTCACTTGGTTCTAAAGAAAATAAATTATCAATTTGAGGGCTTCGTAATATTTTTCATTACACTTATCAACATGTGTCGATATTTGATGGTAAAATCCAAATATTTGTTGTAATATCAAACGTTGTCGTTACTGGGCCTCGTATTCGAGGATCTCTTCTTTATTTCAACGCCAACTCAGTTGGAAAGTGAAGCCGTACCGTGGAACTTCCTTCTCTTTTTATCTCTTTTGTATCTAAGTCGTTGCACACCAGCAAATACCAGATGGCACACCTGAAGTGGGACGATTGGAGCACACCGACATGTTTTTTCTCCGCTTTTTTTATATTTAAAAAAAATATATATATATATTTATATGGCCAAAGTCAAACGTATACTTATACTTCCGAACACTAGACGAGAAAATGGGTGTGTAGTTCGAGGCGAGTAGCACGTCGGTTTGAACTGGCGATCTTCCCCACGGAAGTTCAGTGAGTCATCGCGCGACCATATACCTCTAGTGACCATGAACCGGCGACCATAAACCGGCGACCACGGGAGTCCATAAACCAAACGTAGCATTTACCTGATGAATAAGAAGATTTGTTATTGTCATACTTAATGACTTGAGGTTTAAACACTCATATAGCAATATATCTATTCGCATCAGCACTCTGCCATCGTCGGCTCAATCACAGTAGTTCTTGTCTCTTTTCAGCAGCTTCGTAAGATGGTCTTTTTCGGAACAAAATAACGTTTTATATACACACATACCGTCACTCTTGCATATCCATACACATTTTCATACAGCTTCTACGATTTTTCTTCCATTTAACTTTTCTACCTTTCAAAATATCTTTCACTTGATCCAACCATACTTTTTTTTATGTTCTTCTAGCACATCTTCCTCTCACATTTGCACTGTATATAAGAAGGGTTTGATGATTGCTTGATTCTTAAATTTGATGTTTGAAAGTTCAATGTAAATAATGTTTAGTTTGAGAGGAGGACATTGCGCAGTCCAAAAAATATACATTTTGGTTCAAAACGACGATGCAAAGTTTAAATATGATTTCAATAGACTCAAGGTATAGTTGTGTGATCCCACGATAATATTTTTTGTTCCAAAACACTGATAAATTTTCCAAGAAGGACCAACACTCAGCCAATACCACGTGACATGCTCCAAGAAGGTCACGTTTATTCCCAAAAAGGCACTCAATCATCTAAGTATGACGAAGTGGAGACTAAGATGGTGTTGCATTGCCCATTTGAAAACTGGAGGTACTATACTGCCGCCCGCTCTAGACACAAGAACTCTTCAATTTAAGTCGTCTTCGTGTTAAAATTCGAAGATGATGTATCATATGTGTAGATCAAGGACTGTGCTCTGATTTCTTATTCTGCTGAAAATCTGCAAAAATATAATATGTGTGGACCTGTGAAGTACTTGGTCTCACATTAAATGTTTCAATTATCAAAATTAAATTTAACGTAAACATTCATCAACACATCAATGTTTTTGACAAAGTATATAATCAGTGTAACATTTTAATCATTTAGGTAGTATTGTAAATTACAAAGAATACATAGATGACGACATTCAGAATAGATAAACGTCACCTCCCGGGAGTCTTGAATTTTTAAGATTCCCTAAATCAATTGGAAAGTCAATAAAAATTGTTCTATATAAAAATATTTACATGAAAATGTTAATAATAATAATACATGTTTTGTAAATCAATTATACTTTTTTCATAGAAAATATACTCTTTTGTAAAAAAATTACAATTCAAAGGATGTATTATACAAACACTAATTAAACATGTAGTAATTAACAATTTAGAACTGGAATGGCAAAAAATGCGAAAACTGTATAAACGTATCATATGATAGTTGAACAATTTAATAACATTAAAGTTACTTTTCTTGTATAAAGTAGACATGCACGTACTTGACTAGAATGACGAGGACACTGAGTGGTCCACAGTTTATAGTTCGTTGCATTCACACTGAAGGAAATCCTACAAATTTAAACTTTTGTATGCTTTGAGTTTATTTTGTACATTTCTCAACACGTAATTCTTAGAAGTAAAATCTTAAAAAAAGGTTTCAGTAGATTTTTCTTATAAGAATTTTATTTATCAATGTAATGATTCAACACTTATATGTGAAAAAACTTTGTATAAAATAAACTTAAATTAAAATGACAGCCCTGTTTCGCTTAACTAAAGCATTATCTTACAGTTTGACAATGCTTTTGTAAAGAAAAAAATGGAGTGGCACTTGAATTTAATACATACATTTTTTACATCTGTGCGTTAAATCATTCCGTTAAAGAATAAAATTCTCATTCTTTTATAGTCAGTCGTCACGCTTTTTAAAAAACGCGTTTCTGAAAATCTATTATAATACAAAAATTGTTACTTGTCCTAATAAAATTATATTTCAAAATGTTGATGTTTTCTAGTTCTCAGACATTCTGACTAGATGTTAAAAAATTCCACTTATCTTTGATGGTAAAACAACTCCTGTGGAACTTTGTTCCTCTTATATGATTTTTCTTCAAGTCAATCACACCTCTTCGAGCTCCGTGGCTTAGTTAATAAGACTGTTGTCCCTTAATCAGGATGTTGCGAGTTCTATTCTCATTGCACACAGATTAAAAAAAAAGGGATCCAAGTCAGGTTTTTGCTTAAGGCCTCTTTAATTTCTTTCTGATTGGTTGGAAGTAATTTCCACATGACAATAAGCCTACCAAGTTGTACTATATACAACGAAAGTTTAATTTAGTAAAGTGATTTTAAAATCATGATGCACATTATCTTAAAGCCTCTGAATCGGTTTACCAAGAAGCCTTTATCATGTTGTTGGGTTTGCGTAGTGATCTTTGTTGATCGTGCCAACTGAGATCTGCGTATGTGGCTTATTCATTCCAAACTTTGCGATTTTATGCCACTGGTAGTTCCCTTGGAAGGTTTTTTTTTTCAGATTTCAGTTCCATTCTCCATCAGCCCATTTCGGTCCTAAAGACTTCTTTCATACTAGTCGATGCTCAGTTTATTTGTTTGATCTTTGAGTATCATGATCCACGCTTCGAACTCATATGTTAGTAAGAGTAGGAATACCTCCGTAGCCTAGTTGTTAAGACGCGTGTCTCCAGCACAGAAATGACGGGTTCAAAACGGAAGTCAGATTAAAAAAAATTGAGTCAGGTTTCCTCTGAACACCTTGGTAACAACTTTCTGGTTGGTTGGGAGAGATTGTCACATGGCAATTTACCCGCTAGGTTGTATGGTATACAGCTTAAATGTTTTACAATACAATAATACAAGACCGAGTTGTATATTCTCAGGTCTGAAATCCAGGACAGTTATTTACAATTTAACAGTTATTCTGATGCCCTGCCCACTTAATTTTTGTTGATGAGGACACTGTCCATGTATGCAACTTTCCAACTTCTTCAATCGCATTATCTCCCATCATAACGGAAGTTAAAAGTTACCTTCTCGAGTAGTATAACTTCGAGGAGCGCATACATTTGGATTTATCAGCATTTATTAATTTTCAACCATAGTTTTATCTTCTGAAACCATACGAAGTGGCTTGTTAAACACGTTTCTTGTTCGGAAAATATTACCATTTGGCAATAAGCCCCCTAGGTTGTACTATTCAGGGAATTATATAGTAATACAATAATGCAACAGAATTCATGAAAAAAAAACACAAAATAATTTATTTAGCGTTATTTCGTACACTTGTTACCCCAAGAGCGCTCTAAGCATTTGAGTAAGGCTTCAGTGTAATCATAAATTGAGATGAAATTATATGCCGCTTAAAATAAATATTTTTACTCTTTTAGCGTGCTTCAATATTCTAATGTACAATAAATTAATATATTTTTTAAGATAACACAATCGAAATCTATCATAATATTTTTTCATTCATAACAATATGTTTTAATGGTAAAATACACGATCTGTCCAATGGGAAAGGTGACTGATTTTATTTTCGCGTAACCACCGGTGCCATTTGTGGATGAATAAATGAGTTAACTAGCGACACATTTCAATTATCTTCCGTAAAAGCTTCAAACCGCTGGTTCATTCGTAATGACGTAACAATTGACAGTGTCTTCTGAGTCTCGGTCGGAAAAGGAACAATGGAGTAACTTGCCTACATTAAATTTTGTTTTAAATCGGGTAAAAGTGCCATCAAAACTTTTGAAATGATTCAAACTGTTTATGGTAGTTAAGCAATGAGTCGTAAGAACATTTTTAAATGTATGCAAGATTTCGTAATGTAGAGAGAGCATTGAAGATGATCCATGCCCTGAACCATCATTATGAGTTCGAATTGAAGGAAATGTTCAAAAAGTGACTAAAATTCTTCAAAATGTTCGTTGTGCGTGTATTAGGCTCATTGAGGAGCTCACTGGAATTCCTAAATGCACTTTCGAAAACGAAAGGTCACACACTGACTGACGATTAAAAGGTCACACACTGACTGACGATTAAAACAGAGTGGAGCGCTGCAGATACATGAAAAGAGCGGCTGATATGGACCCACAAAACATATCAAGCATTGTAACACGTGATGAAACATAGTGCTTTCAGTATGAGCCACTTAGAAAGCGCCAGAGCTCGGAATGGAAAGGTCCACAATCTCCGGAACCGAAAAAGGTGTGCATGGAGAAGAGACGAATCAAGACTGCTCGCCGTTTGCTTTGATTCCAAAGGAATAATCCATAAGGAATTCACGCATGAAGATCAAATGGTGAACGCTAAAGTGTTTTAAATAATTTATGGGCCAGGATTCTTCGAGTTAGACCCGAATACCGGGAACAAGGGTATTCGGGTCTAACTCTTTGTTGTCAAATAAACAATGCCTTGTATTTCACTTCCCGTCAGTCACCTTTCACATTGGACAGATAGTGAATACTTTATTAAAATAAGCTTTTTATAAACTTATATTTGTAATTGAGTAACATTTATATTTCAATTGAATGTTTAGTTTTTATTATCATTATTTAATGTAATGTTTATTTAGGGCTGTTTCATGTTGAAAAACACAGTTGATGGTTGAAAGGTAAATAATTTCAAGTTAAACTAATATGGAAACCACCGGCATACGAACTTGAGACGTCTAGGCAAAAGCAGTGAATGCTTATCAGTGGACAATAACGCTGACATGGAAAATATGAATTTAGTCAAACCATTTTAACGGATCTTAATGGCAAACCTGAAATCTTTGAATTAATAACGTAATATGAAATATTTTCTTTCAAAAATTAATATCCTTACCTGCTCTAAGATATTGAAGAGATTTCGAAATTGAGTTTTCAAGCTAAGATTAATCGTCTGAAAGGAAAAAATCTGTCTCAAATTGTTGAACGCAAAAGAGTTGATTTATGGAAGGACATTCTTTAAATTAATGGAAAATGAAAAAAACATTTTTAACGCATCCCGTCTTATCAAAGAGACGTAATATTTCACAGAAAAGTGTCGGGAAGATGAAATGCCAGGGGAACAGGGTCGTCTTTGGTTTTTACTGATTGTATTTTTTTAAAGTATGATTTTGTCTTTTATTCCACATATTTTGACTTTATGTTCTATCAGGTTTCATAGTTTTTTTCATAATTTTACAGTTTTCTTAATTTTTTTACCAAAAAGGAAACATGTTGAAATACCAAACACTGCTATTATAAATAAAGAAATATTTCTTGCAATGCTTTCATTTTGTTTAATTGTTGAGTGATAATATTTCGGGTTCATTAAGTGAGTTTTCGAGTTCAAAACCACTAGAATAATGCATTATTTGGACAGTGATGGAACACTGCGAGGTGGCAACTAGTCACGTTTACAGAACATGTTAGTTATTTTTGAGTTATAGATCACCTGTTTTCGGTTGTCTTTTGCGAGACATATTTTATTTACTAAATACCATACATTTGTCGTTTTCAATGAATGTTGAGTTTCTTCTGTTTCAAAACTTTTTCAGTGTCAAACTTTTTCACTTATACTCACAGATCGATTGTTCAATTTTTGATGTTTAATTAGGTGAAATTTTAAATTGTCTTAAAATGTTTTTATTATTAAATCCTTTTAAAATGAACTCATATAATTCTACTTTTGGCTTTGATGTGGTGGCATAAATCATCTAAGTGTGGGTGAGTTGTGTTATTAAAAAAAAAAGTTAAAAATAATATAGTCCGAATACGGCCCAGTAATGGACCCATTTTCGAGAGGGCTGGGTGACAGACTGCCGGGTTGCCATATCTGATGTAAATATTTCCGGATATTTACCGTGTAAGTTGGGAACTCTTAAACTTTCAAATTGGTCCACTAATCGCCGCTGGAAGTTTGCTCTTGTGAAACTTAAAAAGGGAAAACTTCTTAAGAGTTGGGAGGCGGGCCGAGATGAAATTTCATCAGCGGACGAAGAAACTAGAAAATTGATGTAATAACAACATAAACGATGTCGGAGAATAACGATGAAAAAAGGTGAAAATTAATGTATCGCGATTTGTAGAGGAAAATTTACCATCATAATTTCTTACCGTGCTTTATGACGATTAATTTTGTTTTGTGTGAAGGTAAAAATGATTATATCTTCAATAAAAGTGCTTTTCATCACAAATTATATATAGTAGAATCAACATTATTGTGTTACTTTTATGTTGTATATAATACAACCTTGCAGACTTATAACACATGGCAATTACTTACAACCAATCAGAAATATATTACAGAGGTCTTACGTGAAACCAGATTAGAACCATGTTTGTAAACAATTGAATACAAACAGTTATCAAACTCTCAATCTCCCACTTGGAAGACAAGGGTCTTACCAATTAAGCTATATAGACCATCTTATCAATATTGTAAATAAGTAACAAAATATTGTAAAATCAGCCAAAATGATTTTTTTCTAACCAGTTTAAAATCTATCCCGATGAAATATTTTACTTTTTTATTAGACTTACAATAAAATAATTACATTGTAACAAAACTTGATTATATTTGTTCCTTTTCCTATATAGTAACTAAATTCTAATATACTTTGACAAACAATAGTTTTCTGACCCTCTGAAAAATTACACCAGATTCAGTAGGTTATTAAGTGTCAAAATAATTATTTAAGTATATATTCCAGTTTTCAACTTTCAATAAATTTAGAGTGTCAAAGTAATTATACTCGTATAATTATTTATTCCTAAATCAATACTTCATCATCACTCGCGTCGATTCCCTCGATCTCTAATAATTTAATTTTTGTTTGTTTAGGTAATTCCTCCTACTGAGAGTGATTTGTACAATTAAAATTTCTACGATTCAATAACCAAAATAAATTTGCGATAACTTTTGTAAAATAATCCTTTTATTGATCTTTCAATTTTATTTTTTTTTATTTAAAAAATACAAAAACGAGGAAATCGAAATAAAATACAATACAAAACAAAATTTGATACACGAAAAACTTTTATTTTAACAAAACCCTTTACTCCAGAACGAATCAACCTCGAAATGTTCTATGGTATAAGAATTTGATTGCAAAAAACTTCATAAGAACCTTCCAACGATAAAGAGCTCTTTTGATTGTCTTCATCATCATGTTCACTGCTGGGCCTTAACCCACTCACCCTTCTAAAATAATTAACATATATAACTCTCCGTCTAACATGAGACTTCTTCTGGTAGAACAGCCCAATTCCCGAAGCACATACTCTAAAGCAGATGTAACATTTAAATATTCGTTGCACCGTCTGATCATGCTGCTGCATGTTCTCAGTTCTCCGATAGTTTCACTCTCGTCTTGCAGCTGTACCATCATCAATCAGATAACAAAGATCTCTCATCTTCCCAAGGTCCAAAGCTGCCTTCTTTCAGTCCTCAGCCACAGCACATATATTCAAAGATTCACGGAGACAATCCTTATAATATTTTTTTTCTTGTGCAACCTTTTGTCTAACCAGAACTTCCTCATATAGAACACGCCTTGGAAGTCTGTTGTCCTTCATGCAGGCCCATTTTAACAGTATATCCTTAATCAATCTGCAATCAAAATGCTGAAGAACTGATCTATGACGCGGAAGCTTAGTCAATTTTAAGAAAGTGGTGAAAGAAGCGTGAATCACTTAATGCTAGGGGTTTTTACAAAGAGGGTTTCAAAAATCATCAAGTATTTTTTTGTGCTTAATTTTAAGGCTATGCACTTTTCAAATAAAACATAACAATTTAAACATATTTTAATTTGAAAAAATGCAGAAAAATTAAAAATTCTATTGGTATGGTAGATTTTAAAGCATGGTATTAAACATAGACCTACGTAAATACGAACAAAATATCATAAATACGAAATAAGCAACACAAAACACGACCACTCACAACTGCAGGCAAATTTACAATGAATAAAAAAAAACGCGAACGACTGGCGAGCGTTACACGTGTTAGCTAAAATTAGAACACTGCAAGTTAAGACAAGCGAGCGTGACTCGGGATAGCGGAAATTCGAACATATTTGGCGCGCGAGAGGGTCTCGTTCAAGGGCATTAAGTGATTAATGGACCATTTACAGATTCTTAACGTTTTCAGAAGGAAGTATAGGAAAGATAATAGTCTTGCAGATCAATATATTAGAAGCTCAAGAGATATCTCCGCTGTAGAATACTTTCTGGTTAGATTTCATACATTCGACTACGTCCTTTGCAAGTATTTTCCAAGAACTGTAGATGTTCGATACACGGGAAGGGGAATCTTTATCGAGAATTTAGGATATTACTAATAACTATCCATGGAACGTCCTGTGATACATCCAATAAATCCATGACCAACATGAAAAACTTTTTTATTGCATAACATACATCAAAATTATTATAATCATCACTTCATGTAATGAGTTAAATATGGTGAAATTTACGAGTTTATTATCCAGCTTTTGAGAACGCAAATCGTCTTAAATTGAAGGTGAACTACCACTTAAGAAGCTGGATACGGCATCGTAAAGTTATGAGTACCGCTTGTGCCCGTGATGAAGCAATTGACATCGTTAACCAATTAATATATTGTACTTTAATCCTCAAAGCCCTTCCACACTCTAAGGATAATGGACCGTTATGAGAGGGCTAGAAGATCTTAGACCCGCGAGCCAAATAGGTAATCATAGACATCATTATAATTATTGTGGTCCTTTTTTATTTTTGGGTTTAGGTTGCAGTCTCTCCTAACAGAACTGCTTACCATAGCGATCTAGCTTTAAACAATATTTGTAGCCCCGTTTGTTGCTTGTTTTGTATATTTTAGGCATCAGCCACTAAATATATTTTATAATTAGAAGGAATTCCGTGTTTAAGGTTTCTTCGGATTTTCGTTTTGTATGTTTTATCCATGAGTGACTTCTTCGAAACCCCCTGTTTTTTTTATCTCAGCTGCATTGATTTTTTATCTAGTGGTTCCATTTAGACGTGCGCACTCTTGTATTTTTACATATTTGTTAGATAGATACGCTCGGGTGTTGCTATAGCTGCCGGACGTGATTTATTCTTCATTGCTTGAATTATACAATTTTTGGCTAGTTGGGTATTCCTAAAGATAGGGACAATATTTCATTACATTAACAGTCTATGTCTTGAGTGATTTGAGGCGATAAAAGTGCATTTTTCGTAATTTGACGTGTCTTTTTTGCCTTTGCAACAGTTGCAATTTGTAATTTGTTTACGTTATTTGTAATTTGTTTTATCAAACACTGTTATTTGTAATTTGTTTTATCGAACACCGTTTATTCCAGTTTTTGTAACGGTATAACCCTACCGATTTCAAGGCTTTCATCTCATCACAAACAAGACTTGTTTGTGCTCCCCTGATGTCTTGTCTTGTATGTGCTTCCCTGATGATGAGGTGAAATCCTTGAAACCAGTAGGGTTATACCGTTACAAAAAGTGGAATAAACAGTGTTTGATAAAATAAATAACAACGGCTTTAAGCCTCCATAATGTTAATGCCTTAACTATAAATAATATAGTTATATTATTGTTGCGTAATATTTAACGAATTAATGGTCTTAATTTTTTAACGTTCATTTTCTCGAGTAATGTTTAAAAAAGAGTCTGAATTTTCCTTAAGGCATGTTTAACATCTATCTGGTTGGTTGGAAAAAAATACTTCATAGTAATAAACTCGCCAGATTATACTTTTAATAACGAAAGTACTCGGATAATACAAAACAATACAATGTTTCAATTGAATCGATCTTTTCTACTTTAAAATTGTTAGATATATAATTGGAATCTGCAACTTGAAGAAACACTTGAAGACAACTCTTCTGGAAAGTTTAAAGTAAGTTTCGAGTGAGTTTCACCTCAGGCCCTTAGCACGTTGTTACTGCTACCATCTTTATGCTCTATTTTTTTCTTTTTCGTCAATTGCGACACCACGTTTGATAAATTATGAAAACTTCGATTGTTCATCGCGATGGATGAGGGCTTATTTCAATACCCACCCTAGCGTTGGTGTTGCTGAGAAGGAGCAGGCTGAGTTTTAATTCCACATAATATCTATAGCCTTATAGAAAATAAACATGGCCTTAGCATAAATTTCGATTCCTCTGAAGAGTAAATATGCTGAATATAAAGTGCCCTTCAAAAGATTTCTGAAGTTCAAACTTCTGAAGAAAAACTTAGACGGCACTTAAATGTATTTTGACCTCACAATAAATCTAAAATAATAATGGAGTTTCAGTGATAATAAATAGTATCAAATGATGGAATTTTTAATTGAGCAAATGACAATTACATCGAAATTCAAGTGTTGCGTGCGTTGATTTGGACAAACGAGTACACCTCATGTATCTGACTCCCAACTCACAAGAAATATCTTTTTTTGTTACCTAATGGAGGGTAAAATAAAGTGTGGAGGGACAAAGTAAGATATATCAGAACATATTTTGGATTTCACTTTTATTGTATAAAATCAAACAGTTAAAAAAAATCTGGATAGCAATGTCAATCGAATCCACGGACTAGACGAAATATCTCTTATTGACTAGTTTACGGAGGTCGTACTCGTATTACAAGACAAGCTCAAAAACATAAATGCTCAGCACAACAAGTAAAGGAGTAAAACTGTTCCTAGTTATCAGATATCTTATGTAGAAATACACAGACTAGCTGTACGTACTGCAGCTTCATACGCTTTATGCAATAAGATAAGTCTAGTACAAATTGGCTCACATGGGTGTCTTCGATGGCAAAAATAAAATATACCCTAATTTGCTACTTTGAACGGTGCCTTCTTTTATACTCATCACGAGTAATGGAAGGTAATTATTTCATTCAACTTGAGGGAAGTAAATGTATGTCAATTTAAAAATAAAAACGTGACGGTAATGCGTTAAAAAAATTATACGCTGTAGAGAAAAATCAACTCAGATTGTGTGTGTAAAATATGTCATTTATTTATTTTTTGATATCATTTTAGATCCCAATTCTTCTTTCGAAAATCACTTACGCTTAATGCAGTACTCACCGCTGAATCCGAAGATGACCTCCAAAGGATATTACATAGACTCCATCAAACTTCACTAAAATATAACATGTTGATATCCACGGACAAAACGGAGAGCCTCACAATATTTACGACCCCCGTGAGATGCTAACTAGCAGTGAATAACAAAATAATAGAGCAAGTGATGGAGTTAAGGTATCCTGGGGTGAGCATCACTAGCAATGGAAATCTGTATGATGTAACCATGAGACATGTCAATAAGGCGGATGTAATATCAGGATGCCTTAAAACACCGGTGTGGAATAATAAACACATGAGAATAGAAAGTAAAGTCAGAATATACAAGACATGTGTGAGACCGATAACCACCTACGGAATAGAGACCAGAGCAGACACATCTAGAACCAAATCTCTCCTGAGAACCTCAGAAATGAAAACACTGAGATGTATAACCGGAAACACACTTAGAGATAGAATCAGAAACACCGAAATAAGGAGAAAGTGTAGTACGAAAGATATCGTCAGGTGGGGACGACAACGAAGTCGATACCGGAACGAACATGTAAACAGAATGCAAGACGACAAACTTTCCCTTCAAGGGAACCCAGCCGGAAAAAGATTACCGGGAAAACCTCCGAAGAGATGGCGTGACAGCTGGCAATCCACGTCACAAGAAGGGGAACAAACGAGAAGAAGAACTTTAGCTTAAGATTTCTTATCAGTAATTCTTATAATTACATAAATGGTGTAACAAATAATTATTTAATTCCAAAATATACCATAAAAGACCCATAAAATATTCGAAATAAGAAGTTTGTTAAAACCTGCTTTATAAAATTAAAGGCATTTTCACTAAGGAAACGGTACCTCGCTGAACAAACTGTCAATTTGGTTAGCCATATGTCGACCCATTGGCGATATAATAGTCAACGGTAGGCGGTTCTATAAGTGACTATGTATATCTTCGATCCCTTTCCCATATAAACTATTCAGTAACCCCTAAATATTCATAATTCACCTCAAACAATGGCCAGGGTTTGGGAATAATGGATACGTTCTTAATGAAATATGTAACTTATTGCTCTAGAAGGTGTTGAATGGTGAACCGTGGACATAATGAATATTTCTTTTTTTAAACAAAACAAATAGAAATGCCTCATAAAAGTTTATTACAAAATTGAATTTCTTTACTTTACACGTACGTAAATATCATACATTTAACACAGGGCTGTTAAAAGTCCATATTTATTGTAATTTTTTTTGTATTACACTGAAATTTACAATTAAATAAAGTCGTTATATTCCAAAAACACTTCTTGAAAAATTTTAAGCTCGAAATTCGACCGGTATAAGTAATATATTTTTATATTTTGTGATTGTATGAATGAATGATACCCCATTTACCATGAGTGTAACATAAGGCACTGTATAATGTGGGGGTAAGGATCACTGTCATTAGTGTCCCGTTGCATAAAGAGCAAGGTGCTTCAGTACTTACTGTTTCTCTACTCTCTATTGGGTTCTTTATAATAAATAACTGTTCTACGCCATTTGGATGAACCGGTTGCTGTTTTCTTCCAGTTGTGCTGAGAATTTTTGTTTTTTAGTATATCATATTGTACGTTGTTAAACTCTTTTTAGCAGCACACCGTGCCCTCTTCTACATTCTGTCAACTCACCAATTAAGATATTTCTTGGGAGTCTGAAGTCAGGAATGCGAGCTAATTGTCCAAACCGACAGATACAAGCACGCGACACCAAATACCAGATACTACAGTAGTATGTTTTTCTATTGTGGTTGTCATGCCACAATTGTGTCACAATATGAGATTATTATTACGATTGTGGTTTAAGATCACGAAAACCTTTGCTAAATCGGCTCAAACAAGTGACTTTTTGAGCACTCAAAACATCGAATTGATGGGTCATCCGTCGTACAGCCCTGATTTGGCACCCAATGACTTCTTTTTATTTCCGAACATCAAAAATAAATTGCGAAGTCAACGTTTTTCGACGCCTGAAGAAGCAGTTGATGCGTTCAAAACGCATGTTTTGAAGTTACCTCATTCGGAGTGGAAAAAGTGCTTCGAAAATCGATTCAAACGCATGCAAAAGTGTATTGATCTTCATGCGGAGAAAAACAATAAAGCCATTTTCGATGATAAATAATTGTTTTTACTTGTCTGTCTCAAAACTTAAGTAGCAACCCTCGTATAGGCAGGATAAATATAAAGCTGTGAGTCATATAAAAGGATTTTTGAGACCACATATTTGACAGTTGTTACATTGAAAGCTAGGCGCCTTATAAGTGATATTTGGTCACTAAATGGTACCACAATATACCTTTAAATATTTAAAAATAAGCTAACACATCAATTTTAGGTGCATACATAAAAAGTTATCGTTACTTGATAGTTTGAAGCTAAATTATTGTATTGTATTTGTTTTCTGGTGATTTTATTGTCATGTGGAAATCTCTTCCAATCAACCAGAAAAATATTAAAGAGTCCTTAAGTGAAACTCCGACTAGACGTGCATCTTATCAACTAGGTCAAGGATACCACATTACCTATCATTCTTCGTACCTCTTCCTTCGATTCACACGATTTTCTCTTTGTCTCACTCAAGCATACTGTAT
Source organism: Odontocerum albicorne (assembly GCA_949825065.1). Lineage (NCBI taxonomy): Eukaryota > Metazoa > Arthropoda > Insecta > Trichoptera > Odontoceridae > Odontocerum > Odontocerum albicorne. The sequence goes on from OX463856.1 coordinate 12,406,775, forward strand.
TTAAATTTTTACACACAGAACCGAACAGTATCAAAATCTGCATAGATGATAGTTATTGTATTTTAGTATCAATTTTCGAAGAAAAATATTCCAAGAGAATGTCAAGTGAATGACACTCTGGTCTAATATCAAAAAACTAAAGCCTTCTGAATGAATACACCACAAATAAACGATTTGTTTGCTAACAGTAGTTGCTGACAGTATTATAGTTGATGGCGGAAAACTACTTGAAGTTCCATCTTCAACAACGAAAGAAAGATGAAACAACATTGTTGAGAATCTGGACATGAAACAAAATACTACAGTAAGAAAGTTTGAAAAATATTCAAAACCTAAGGAACGACCATGAGAAGCCTGCATAAAGTATTATTTCAAAGTTACACCAAACCAAATTGGCTACTAATTCTTGCTCAATGGCAAACTTCTAAAAAACTAGAGGACAAAAAGATCCAAAAAGATACTCTAGAAATGTGTGTACTGAAAATAATACACGGGGGGACAGTGTAAGATAGGTGTGCGAGAAGAAAATGAAGGAAAGTATTGTTGGATCAAACGAATGATATTTTGAAACAATGAAACGTAGAAAGTCAGAGAAACCGCAAGAGTTGTAAGATGAAGTGTAAGGATGTATTGTAGAAGAAGTGTGCGTGCTTAAGGGAAAACCTTTTTAAAAAAATGTAGAATATATTCCGCCAAATACTGTCAAACACTTAAAAAAAATGAAATTTTTGCAAACCGTATCCAAACCCATTATCTTATTCTTTCTGGGTTACTTTAATTAGTAATAGTTATCGATAATTATCTTCAAGTACAGTATTGAAAGAATTTAATAAGATCCAATTTAAAAAAAAACAAATTTGAAAACCTCCGCGGCCTTATTGATAAAACGACATTGAAGTTGTGGGTAAGATTTTTATTGTTGGTCAGATTTAAAAAAAAAGTTCAAGTATGGGTATCACCAAACGCTAACACATTTCTGTATAGTTAGAAGAGATCGCCACATGGATTAAAAATAACAACAAGATCACCAGATTGTACTGTATTGAACCAAAGTGTAACATACCATAATCCAATAAATATATTTTGGCAATAATGAAATTGTTGTTATAAATATTGTAGAAAGTATGTTTTGTGGTTGAATACACGCTCCTCAATTTCGTCCAAATCACCAATGATAAAATACACGCTCTTCAACTTCGTCCAAATCACCAATGATAAAATACACGCTCTTCAACTTCGTCCAAATCGCCAATGATAAAATATACGTTCTTCAACATCGTCCAAATCACCAATGATAAAATACACGCTCTTCAACTTCGTCCAAATCACCAATGATAAAATACACGCTCTTCGACTTCGTCCAAATCACCAATGATAAAATATACTACACAAGTGAATGAATGAAAGATGATTTTCATTTAATGCTTATTTACCCCCCTTTTTGGTTAGTTGGAACAGAATGCCACGTGGCATGGCAGTAAGCTCATCAATTACCTTGTTATGTACTCGTGTACATCACCGGTACATAGACTATAGAACAAGTGGATGGCTGGCGCTCAATCCTCGAAGATTCCGGTTTGCATTTTCAGTGAAGAGCAGGGTGAAGAGATTCTTCTTGGGCAGGTAGAAGTTTGTCGAAATAATAACACAATAGACGTTCCAGCAGATGAGAATATACTTTTTCCATCGAATACGTCTAGTTAATAATTTATACTCGGAGTGTCGGTCCGATTTCAGGACACTTTACTCCTTCATCTGATATTGGTTATTTTTGGATATTTGCGTGGTGGGGTAAACACTTTATAGAGAGAAAAATATAGGATTTGGTACATAAGTTAATGTTATAAAATACATATACTCGTACGTTACATATTAATATACTTATATTTTTATATGCCACGTTAATATATATGTACAGAGAGAAAGGATAGAGACATATACAATATTATAATACATGCTCCATCGAATATGGGAATATATTTCATTATGTTCAGCCTATTGTTTATCGTAAACTCCTCGATTCGACTATGTATGTCATCGCGACTTGCAAGTGTCACGCATACCACGCGCTTTCCGTGCGTAGGGGGTGTCCATCTATAGTGATTATTTGCAAAGGCCACGCATAAGCAACATTTTATTACAATACATGGTATTGTAAAACACTGATGATGCATTGCAATAACATACAACAATATGCAATAATAATTTTACAAAATGAATTTCCTAATTTATGTGACGTATACGTCCGCTGTAACTCGTATATGACAAAAGTGTAATACAATTTAACTCAAAAAACATCTTTTGGTTATAATAAAATTGTTATTAAAAATAGAAAATCTATTTTGTGTCTTTGATTATGCGATTAAGTCGTTAGATTTTGGTGCTCACAATTCTCAGTCCAAAATTCTCTCTGATGTTATTTCTTCGGAGAAGAACAAATATTTATAATCCTGGTTTTGGAACAAAAAAAAAAGGATTTTTTAGTTAGAATGTGCTTAGAATACATCTTAGATTTTATAAATAATATTAACTTGAAACTTGACTATCTCCGTGACTTACTTAATAAAATGCACATCTTCTACCGATTTCGGGTTCTATTCTCAGTGGTAACTAAAAAAATACTTAAAGAATATGTACTAGTCTAGATGTGTGTAAGTGTTGTAACCTGTCCACGTGTGACATTATTTCTAGTTCATGCGTTGTTTAATTATATAATTTGCTCACTCTAGTACTTTTCAATCCGAATGCTCGATTACTGGAACCGAAAACACTAGGTTATGTTCTTTAACATGCCAGAATTATCAATGTTGAGGGGGTACCATATAAACGAATGAACGAAAGTTGAAACTAAAGGGTAACTTTATTAATTATACCTATATGTCATAAACTATGTGACGATTGCTAAGTCGCCTGTTTTCTAGTCTGGGGGTTGCGGTTTTTCCATAAGGCTTATTTGATACCTTTAGCTAATTGAAAGAGAATGTCGCATGCCAGTAAACGCGCCAGGCTGTACTACTCGTATATACACGTATATAACGAAAGTGAAATATAGTATTATCTAGGTTGTAATTCATTGATTGTGAGAATAAAAAAATCGGGTAACTTAAAGCCTGGGTTAGTTGATATTATTTATGCGTAGACTGGTGAGATCAGGAGAGACTTTCTTTTGCATTTTTCAACCTCAAGTCTTGAATGAGAGACTAGTAATTAAAGTTGAATTATATATTAGATACATTGTGGTGTATGTATTTTAATTCAAATTTGACCTTAGTTTCGTGTTCTTGATGTTCTAGAAAGTGATTTTGTTATTTTCCTATTCAAGTATTAAACTTTTGAAAATATTTAATAATTGTACTGAATGTATTTTAGGTTGTGTTTTTTAAGTCGTTATTATTTTGTCTTTTTATTATATTTGATTTTAACAGTCAAATAACCTTTTTTAATGATACAAAGATTAAAATACATCAACAAATAGAATATATGTTGTTTATAGTTAAGGCATTAACGTTGTGGAGGTTTAAAGACATTGTAATTTATTTTTATCAAACACTGTTTATTCCACTTTTCAAGGCTTTCACCTCATCTTCAGGGGAGCGCAAACAAGTCTTGTTTGCGCTCCCCTGAAGATGAGGTGAAAGCCTTGAAACCGGTAGGGTTATATCATCACAAAAAAGTGGAATAAACAGTGTTTGATAAAAATAAATTACAAAAAATAGAATATAACATTGACATGTAAACTGTGTTATTCAATAAGAAAAAAAGTCAAATAACGCAACAACGAAAAACAATAAAATTCAATCGATTTATCCCGGTAAGAACAACTTCTTCATTTTACTCCTGTAAGTAGTTAAAGTCATATGATAATCCATACAATACCCATATTGACTACCCAATCTGTTCAGTCTTGTTATGCAAGAGTTGTACAAATGATTCATTGTTACCACTTCCCTATGGAACAAAACATTTTGCCGAGTGGGCCTACAAGGAACGTGTAGTGTGACAAACTAGGTTAGTTCCGAACTATTGAAATATCAGCTGACAATATTAAATAATTTTGTGAGGTCAAACATCTTTCTTCTATCTGACAAGGTTGTAAGCCTCACCACTTTCTTCTATCTGACAAGGTTGTAAGCCTCACCACTTTCAACAACATACCGCAGTCTTACTTAGTTATTGAGATCTGCATTTATTGACATTATCATATTTAAAATTTATTAATAAAAATGGGTTAAGTACTTTAGTTGTAGCATCTTTGAAGAGAGTTTGCTCTCTAAACCGAGCTATGTAAATAGCCCATTATCATTATTTTTATTTTGATAATCAATGTTATTTAGACTTCCGAGATAAGAATTCCATGAATTTTTTTTGATGAGTTGACGGAAGTCAGAAAAAAGTACAGCGGTCTGCACAAGATTTATAGGGAAATATTATGACACGCTCAAAAATATGACTGGGAGTCGTTTGAAAACGTTCAGCATGACCGAGAGCACACAACACAAGCAGATCGAGCGAAAGGACAAAGAACTGTTGCTAGTTATTCCTTCGATTTAAGAACCACTGGAGTAGGCACATAACACGTATTTCATCTTAAAGTGGGCCTACAAAGAACGTGCAGCATTACAAACTGAGTTAGTTCTGAACTATTGAAGTATGAGCTGATAATCTAAAGTATTGTTGTAAGTAGGACAAACATATTTATTATATCTGATAAGGTTGCAAGACTCATCACGTTCAATAACAGATCATATTCCAGCTCAGTTCTAAAACTTGTATGTGTTAAATTTTGTCAGTATGGATATTCTAGTGAGGTGACCATACTACTGAATTGTAATCCCAAATTCTTTTTACTAGAAAATTATACAACATTTTAAATGATTCTAGCTGAAAAAAACATTACTAAGTCTCATTTCGAGACCTAGTTTCAACGGTGCCGTAGATATTATTTTTCTACGTGTGGACCAAAACCCATCTTCTCATCAAATTATACTCTGAGGTCACGGACTCCCGAAATAGTTTCCAGTTCTATTTAATTTAAAGCATAGTTATATTGTCAAAATTGACTTTTATTCTGCTGAACGTAATAACTTGACACTTAAAAAACAGATTTTCGTTTCTCCTTTTGAATAAACTATTAAGATGCCGTTGAAGAATTAGACAATCACTCGTGTTATATATTCGTTTAATGATCATCGAGACATATAAAAGTTTTAACATAATTAAATATGTCTGTGACGTAATTAATAACAATATGAATAACAAAAACACTATTGGTCCCAAATAGGACCCTGTGGGACACCACTTTAGAAACAAATTCATACGATTTGTGAGACTTGATTCTGAAACAAAGTTATCGTTGTTTTTTTAATGTTCTGTGATAGGTAAAAAAATACTTATTGATTATTTTTCAATAAATGTATAATGCATAAAACAAAGTATATTTATTGTATTATATTACATTTTCACTGTATACCGTAAAACCGGTCGAGTTTATAGCAATACCTTTATTTATAAAACTGTGTAGCAATATCTTCCAATAAACCAGAAACAAGTTGAAAAGGCTTTAGGTGAATGCCACATTGGAATCCTTTTAAACAAAGTTAGCCAATAACAGGAATCGAGCCCGCAGCCTCCGGGTTCAAAAAAGGCATTGTCGAGTTTGGTTAGTTTTAACAAGACTGCATATATTTTGGTATTGAAGTTTAAACAACATGTTAATGTTAACAATTTGCATTGAATATTGTTAATACAAAGTTATTTAAGTTCGCTTATTTCTCCAAAGAAACTTTCCAGTTTCGTGTTAATCACTGAAACAATGTTTTGTTAATTTTATGTGTAAATCCTATCGCTCTAACTTGAGACATGTTGATCTTACTTGAATTTGTGAACACATTTCTGTTATTTTCCCTACTTTATTTGGTACTAAATTTCATAAAGTTTACAGATATAAATTGAAGGGTGAAACTCTTATAGAAAACAACGGGGCATTAAGAGACATACTCGTACACTCAAACCGAGCTTTACCAATTTTTTAATGAAACAAAGAACTATTATAAAACTATGACATAAATTGAACGAACTGTATGAGATGATTATGTATGTGGAGAAGTATATCCTCTCTGCCTACTTCAACATATATTTGGCGTGATGATATGTACGTAGTATGGAAATATTTTATAAAATATATAAATTTACCATTTTTTATTTGAGTGTAAACGTTGTTATACAGTTGTACGTAATTTTAACAAACACACATACATACTGCCACGTCATCTCCCTATCGAGGTAGGTAGATGAGGGAGAACCTTTCTTATCGCGATATAGATTTTCGCCTCTTTTGCATCTTTAAATCTTCTCACACTGCTTCTACGATTTACTTTGACATTTTCTGCTATCAAAGTATCGAACACTTGATTCAACCATACCATTTTTGCAAATATGCTTTTATCAACTATCTTAGAGATAAAAGTGGCACTAGAAAAGGGCATAATAGATGATTTTTTTTAAAAGAGACAACAGTTTTTATAGGTGTTATTTTTTAACCTTCACAACGATCATTTTCACTTTCTTACTTTTATCAGTCCCTCTTGCATGCCTTCGTCTACATTTAGGGTTTTTAACTTTTTGTCTCCTCATTTGTTCTATGGAGAGGCAAAATTAACAACAAATAACAATTTATTATTTATTCAGAAGAGTAGGTATTGGGATGGTTAAAAAATTTAATTTATTTTATTCCTTGCACGTTTGTTGCTATTCCTTTTCTCCTTTCTCTTTATTTTTCATAAATGTTAATTGTTCCATCATTTGATTGATATTTTATTAAAAATCATGTCAATATTACCAAACACTATATCCTATCAACCCATGAAGGTGTTTCTGCTATGTTTATGGAGCTTTCTTGTAACACATCTACTTAAGAGCAAATTAGGAAAATCCTCATCTGTGATATTGATTGAATGCCCCCATAAATACACGGTGAAGGAGTATGACATTCACAAATAAGTCAAGTATTTGTCTATCAATCTATCTAACTAAAATTGTTTCGAAAGTTTATAACAAGTATAGAGAGTGTTTGTAGTTATTTACAGATTGTTAGACCTTAGGGAGATAACATTTCAATCGCGTTGCAAGGATACTAAAACCGCAAAGGGTTCTTCAGCAAAATTGCTGAATTTAGAGAGCAATAAAGGGATGTTCTATAAAGGGTCAATGCGGGATTCTTTGTCGTATAAGTCACGAGTTACAAAGACCACCAAAAAGGAAGAGAATGTTTAAAATAGGAAAGTCACGAGAGTTGCTTTAGTTTAAACCAAACTAATTATATGAAGTTCTTTGATATAAATAACAAAAAAAAAAGAAATAATTATAAAACTTTGTAACACGCCCCCCCCCCCCCCCACCTTTCTACATAAAATGACAAAAAAATTAAATGCATACATACACATTTTCTATCACGCCATTTCTCTGTTAGATAAGAAAAGACAAATTGTAAAATTTTCCCATCACGGCATATTTCGTTCACCTCCTTCACATCTTTCGTTCTTTTCCTATTTCTTTTACGCCGTCATTTTTTATTCTTTTAAAATACATACTTTTAATTTTCTCTACCACCTTCTACCACAATTTTCACTCATGCTTGTATTACAAATTTGTTAAGTCACCCACCCGTTGAATAGGTCCAAACCATCTCAAATTGTTTTTTTTTACTATACTCTACATTTAAATTTTTAGCTCAATATTCTTTTTTTAATAATGTCGTGTTTTTTTACTGTAAAACATCGACACACACCATATTCTTTTCTGTACACGTACGAGTATTTTTACCGAATTTAATATAAATATACACGAAGTAATCTGATTTTCAATCAATTAAGTTTATAGCGACTATCCGTGCGGTCACTGAACCCATTGAGGCGACTCTTGGCCTGCCCGGTCATTGAACTCGCATTCCTTACAATGCGAGACAAGCACTGTGCAAGGGTCGCCCGGTCGGTCATTGAACTCACTATTAGCGGAGAAACGAGACAGCGACATATCTTCCGCACTGCCAGTCAAAACAATAAATACCCTACGTGATGACAATAAATATATTGTGAGGCGGAGACAAGACAGCAACATATCTCTTGCTCTGTCTCACGCACATTCCAAATATTATAAATACCGACGTTTATCAATAAAATACCTCTTTGCATATTCCGATTTCAAACGAGTTTTATTAAACCAAACGATCATCCTCATCTCTTCATTAAGGAACAACCCGTTCTTTAAAGTTTAACGATTTCCATAGTCTTATACTTTTACTGGAGGTTCGTTGCGCTTTTTTATTTTTGATATTTTAAAAAAATAATCTACTCCTTAAAATTATTCACCAATTGAAACACCATGAACAAACTTTTAGGAGCTATTATCGCTTTCCGAAGCAGCAATGCTTTTGCTAAAGAAAAACCGTCTAACCACTGTCTAGCAGGTTCTGTTTTATAAAACATTACAGGAAATAGTTGTATTGTTGGTTTCAAGTTTAACCTCTAGATCGGAAACGTAAAAAGTTTAAAGCATTGTGCGATGACTTGGCAAAAACCTTACGGATGTCTCTTTTGTTGGAGGAAATTAAACATCGATTTCAAAAGAGACAAAAAGCATTGGATGGATGTAAGCAAAAATTATCTAACTTATATTCAAGACTTTTTGAATTGAATGACATTTTGTCTTCAAGATTTTTTGAATTGAGTACATACTTATTTTTTTAGTAAAAATGATTTAAGAAGGAATTACTTGAAGTAAATTTTTTACAACTACATTTACCTGACCTGAACTTGATGTTGATAAGTTATACGTGTACGTATAAATAGATGATTTTGTACCACCTCCCGTCGTAAGCCGGAATGGGTACGTAATATCAATAAATTCGATTGCAATGTTTTTTTGGTTAATCCTAGCGCAATATTCACATCATATATAAGCTAACCAATTAAAATACGAAAGGCCATGACACCGACATATCACACACGTCATCGAAAAATTATTTTCTTCATGTTTTTATATATTTTTTTTTTATGGTTTTTCCTATTTTATAAATGATTAAAATCGAAACATACATACCATCATGCCATTTCCCTATTAATGTAGGCAGAGAGAATGATCTCAACTTTCGATTCAGGAAATATTTTATTTGCCAACTCCACATCTTTACATCTTCTCATAAAGTACCTCCAGTTTATTTTACTCCTTACCTTCCCGTCTTTCAAAATTTCATTCACTTGCTTCAACCATGTTTTTCTTGGTTCTTCTCTGCCGTAACTCGTTCTTGTATTATTAATTTGTTTCGTCTTTCCCTTTATTAGCTATTTGCAGAGTATTTTCAAACTACGTCATCGTGTTTTTTTTCACAATTCTAAACACACCACTTTTAGCTCACATTCAACCTAAACCATAACATTTCTCATTCTATCATACATTGATACACCATATATTCTATTCATTGTAAAATAATGAGTAAATATGTATATTCAAATTAACTGTTACGTTTGTATTAGTATATTTCAATATTCCGTTAATATAATATCAGTTTCTCTATTAACTTGAAAAATATTGATTTAAAAGTTAAAAGAAATATATATGTAGGTGACTAATATTATTTTTAAAATAACAATAACCATGTAGAAGACAGTTTTTTTTTAAATATAAATAACTATTGGTTTAAAAATAAAAAGAAATACATTTTTTAAATTTGATTTATTTTACACATGACAAGAAATATCATAATTTGCGAAACAACAGGTAATTTAATTTGGATATACAATTTGAATGGATCTAGGTTTGTTGCCTTTAATTTGTCGTGTCCCCAGTAAACAAGGCTTTTGCCTGTATCGCACTGAGGACATATAGCATGAAAAAAAAATCGATACTCCTTTCCGATTTTTGATTATATAAAACCCCGTTGCACATTCTCATCAACCTGACAAACGGTGACACTCAATTACATATGTATAACATACATCACGCGAGTCAAACCCCTCACACTTATCATACTCATCACTTCAGACAAACCGAAACGTTCATCCCATAATATACCGCAGACATGATAATCATAAAAAAAAAACATGATAAAAAACACCAGACTCAAGAGCTCACACAAACCTTTCTACAAGTCATTCCTCTTGCAAGCCCAAGTATTCAAACTTCTGGAAAAGTCCGTGGAAAAAAGTATGTTATGACAGAAAAGTTTGGCATTTCGTCCTCTCAGCCTACCTAAAGAGGGGCATGATGAAGATGAAATATATAAAAAAAATATCAAAACGTGTGTTTTTAAATTTTATCTTTTTTGCAAATATACTCATTCAGAAAGTTCTGATTTTTTTGCATAAATTCAAAGAATTGACTTAAAATTATGGAAAATAAGTTTAAGACAACATTCGAAAAATTACGCACTAAAGTTTTTTTGGATGTGGTACAGTTAAACAGTAGTCTAATAGCAAGCGTGATTTTAAAAATGTACTTTTTTCCTCTGTTCGTCGTATAAGGTTCTCTGTGATTCATCCTTATTCTCTGTTATCGCTACCATATGATCAGAATAAAACAAATCACTTCCATTCCCAGCCGACATTTGTATGTCACCCATTTGACCTTAGTAACAAATTAGACAACAAATAACGTCGGCAAACTACATTGTGTGAGTTTTTTTACAGATAATCTAATCAATTCGATGTAATTAGATACGACTATCGACGGTAGGCAATCCCACATGATCGATTAGGATTGTTAGCCATCTCATGGATGGATGATGTCTCGGCCTGTATTTTTCATTTTATTTTATAACAATGTACAGTCTTTTATCGACCATTAAAAATGTAATAGAGTAAGTGCGCGTGAATATAAGTACAACTTGTTATAGAAATTCTAACATTTACATGAATCAGATACAAAAAAAATCAGTACGCACATGGGTACTAACACTACATGAATCATATACATAAAATGCAAATTTGAAACAGGTCAAAGCTCAGACTAACAAAAGCCCTAATATACAAGAAAAGAAAAAAAAAATAATAACAAATATGTGTACACGTATAATTAATCCACTCCAATACGCAAAAAAAAAAATAACGCACATCAAAATTTAAACATATTCGTATTTACCGAGATCTTGAAAAGTTTGAGAGAAACAAAGTCAACGAAAATAAAGAAAAAAATGATATATATTGTGCAAGCTGTTGACTTCAGCCCTTACACAGTCTTTGACAGATTGAACCCGAACTTTCGTTGGCAAGGAAATCAAAATTCCATTATTATCGTTACATTTTACGTCATGTGTTAGTAATGCTACCGCATGTAAAGAGACAACACTCGCACACGTCGAATACTCGTGAGTGTCCTTTATTATTTTATTTTTCGTGAATCATCGGAAATCGAACTCTAAACCCCTAGGTCAAGCGTTTTACCAACTATACCAAAGAGATCTTTAAATTGTATCATGGATAATTTTTGATATTAAACAAAATTGTAACACAATACAAACACATAGAAATTAGCAGCAGGTAAAATATGGGTTGCGTCTTTTTTGTATAATTATATCCAATGGATCGTGAGCTAATACATTTGTAAATATTAATATTCTACAGTTTAACAACGAACCATTATGACAACAAAGTTTAATTTTGAAAATAACAATTCTATCAGGGACCCTATGTAGAATTAAGGTAAAGATAAGCTGTAAGTGTTGAAATTTCTTGCCCTATATCGTATACTTATCATGAATTTGTTTATGTAATTGGTTATCTTCGGTGGCTCCAATGACAAGTACATTGATCCTCCATGTCAGTAGTAACGGAAATAAATTGGACAGATTAGAGGCCTAGAAATTTCTAAGTCAGTACATCGGTCCGAACATCTGGTGAACAGTTATATCCCGAAAATCTCTCCGCTCTTGGCCGAAATCGCCCCATGCTTCCCTCAGCCCCCAACCGTTGTAGCGTGTATATCGGTACCAGTTCGAACAGCATTTAGTCTTATTTGTGCTCCCCTGAAGATGAGGTAAAAGCCTTGAAACCGGTAGGGTTATACCGTTACAAAGAAAGTGGAATAAACAGTGTTTGATAAAAATAAATTACACGATCCCCCATTTGTATTGAGCCTTCTATTATACCCTTCACGGGTAAAGTGCATTAATTTATTCACAATAAACCAACAAAGTAGTGTTGTTACAACATGCACTTGATTTATTTAATTTGTACGTATATTATGGCTCTATATTTAATGTAACTTGATTGATCTAATCCATCTGAAAAATGTTAATTTGAAAAATGAAATGAATATCTTAGCAATTTTATTCTGAATGTGTTAAATATTATTCATTCCAACAAGAATGTCGGATAAATTGTTAAGAAAATTAGTCATCAAAACATCATAACTTGGATTGTTATACAGATTAGGGATTTTCAGCTGTTCGAGAGGGAAATTTAAATCTATCAATTTCTCAAATCTCGTGCTGTGGCGTACTTAAATCTAAAGCGTTGATATTTCAGAAGTTTGTTTCCTTTTCGTTCCTTTATGGTTTTTAAATTTTTGCATTCTGAATTTTACAATGCCTACAATATATTTGTTTTCTTCATATATTGTGTAATTTTTTTATACATAAGTACACTCGTTTTTTTTTATTTTGTCTTCAAGTTTTAGGGTTATATAAATTTTGTAATGAATTGCAATTTCATCCACTTTAATCGTCACTGCTAGGTCTTGTAGTTGAGGATTCCTTTACCAATCCAACGTTAATTCAGTTGGAAATCGAAGCTGTTCCGTAGATGTTTTTGTTTTCTTTTTATTCTTTCTATCATTAAACGTAAGTGAGTCGTTGCATACCAGCAAACTCACCGGACACACCGCTGTACTAGATCTGACAGCACACTGAAGTGAGACGATTGGGACACATCGATATATACTTTTTTTTTTTTTAAGAATTCATATATGAAAGTCAAGCGTATCTGTGTATACCCGAATACTTTTTAAGAATTCACACATCAAAGTCATACGTATCTGTATATACCCGATTTTTTTTAAGAATTCACATATCAAAGTCATGCGTATCTGTGTATATACCCGAATACTGGACGGAAAAATACCTGAGTCTCGAATACCTCGAATCGGCGATTTTCCATTCGGAAATCCAGTGCGTCATGTAACATATTTCGCATTTTTATAGCATATTACTAATAATGTTGTTTTAAAGTATGTTAATCCGAATTGTACTGTTTTATTTGTAATTATATTTGATTTCTGTTCTCTGTAAATGCTGTGGTAGTTAACAGTATAAAAAAAGTAAGTACTCCTTTGTAACTTTAAAAAAAAAACTCACATCCTTTTATAAATTTGGTATTTTATGTTCTTGATTGTAAGTGAACCGCTAAAAAATCACTAGACTAATTTCATCATATTTAAAAAAAAATGCATAGATTTTTGCATTGCGGTTTCTATAGGCAAATGCTAATCCGAGGGATTTTTATAACATGACAATTTATTCAAAGCAACCAGAGAGATGTGAAATGTAAACTCAACCCCAATTTGAGGTCATTTTAATATTTTGGTCGCTATAAAAAATCCAATACTGAGTTAGTAACGAAATTTTGAAAAATATATAAATAAGTACTGTTTAAATACTAACAATTGCATTCATAAATTATCACACACTCAAAATTCGCACTGAATAAATAGCAATGTAGTAATGTGAAGTCTCCATAAGCTCGTTACTCCTCGCCTGTCGGATCTCCACTCCCCTTATTGAAGAGCCACTCAGTATATATTTTACTCGTATACCCTAATTTTTTGCAAGTACATACAATATATCAAAATGTGCTAAGACGATATTCCATAACATCATTTTACTACCAAAAGAACCAAACAAATACTGTAGGAATGCACGGTAACGCACTGGACTTCCTTGTGGAAGATCGTCGGTTCAAACCCCGCGCTGTGCTACTCCCCTCGAATGATACAAGTATTTTTTCCGCCTAGTATTTGGGAGTAAAAAGATACCTATAACTACGGTAATATCTATTCTTTCGAAAGACAGTAGGTGTGCTCCAATCGTCTCACTTTGGTGTGCCATCAGATTTGACATCTAGTACAACGGTTTAGTTTGTGAGTTTGCTGGTGTGCAACAGCTCACGTAAAAAAAATCCACGGCACAAATATTCGCTTTCTAACTGAATTGACGTTAGAATGGTGAGGGCATCCTCGACAACAAGGCCCAGCAACGACTGAAATATTCGCTTTCTAACTGAATTGACGTTAGAATGGTGAGGGCATCCTCGACAACGAGGCCCAGCAACGACTGAAATATTCGCTTTCTAACTGAATTGACGTTAGAATGGTGAGGGCATCCTCGACAACGAGGCCCAGCAACGACTGAAATATTCGCTTTCTAACTGAATTGACGTTAGAATGGTGAGGGCATCCTTGACTACGAGGCCCAGCAACGACTGAAATATTCGCTTTCTAACTGAATTGACGTTAGAATGGTGAGGGCATCCTCGACTACGAGGCCCAGCAACGACTGAAAATACTTAACATATATTTTGATTACTATTAGTTCTTCTTGGCGATTTCCTGTCAATATTTTCCACATATTTATTAATATTTATGTCGCTTTTAGTTTGTAAATAATAAATTAACTTAAAAAAAAAATGGATGCCGGGTTTCCATGAAAATATGATGTTTCAATATAAGGTAGAAGGTTCTGATAAACTTTTACTATTCGCTATTTATATTTTATTTGAAAATATCTTCAGACTTTTTATATCTTATCCTAGACAGCGTATGTTATGAATATTTGATTGCAAAAAAATCAGCGAATCTCTATGTTATGCTATGTTAGATTTTTGTGGATAAAAAAAAATTGTTAGGTCAAGGATATACAAGAACACTACGTTAACATTAAGAACAAGTTAAGATATTCATTAAGTATGTTAAAATACGACATCCGTGGCCAAGTTGGTAAGTCGCTGTCTCCCAGCCCATAGGTTGCGGGTTCAAATCCCACTGAAACCCAGATTTTTTTAAAAAGGTTTCTAGTCTGGTTTTCACTTAAGGCAACTTTAACATCTTTCTGGTTGGTTGGAAGAGATTGTCACATGGCAATAAGCCCACCAGGCTGTAATGTATAAAATGAAAGTATAATATAATAATATAAAATTGTGCATTTCTACTAATTATGGAAGATTGTGTAGTAACGAGGTTAAAGGTATCTGAGAAAAATATGGTTGGATCTTGTGATTGAAATTTCGGACGAAGGAAAGGTAAAGAGAAAGAAAATTAGAAGACGGTGCATGAATGTGGAGAAAAGTTGCGCTCTGTCCGCTATGCTTACCTCAGCAAGGAAATAACTTAACGGTTTATTTTTTATTGTTAATATTTTAGAAGAACAAAGCCCCTGTTACCTTATTAAATATGATGCATTACGCAGCAATCACCCTGTATATATAATGTCTCAAGATTTTGGACATAGGCATAAAATAATGAAAAAGCTCTCGGCGTCTTTGAGAGGATTATTTTCTGTCGAATCTTTGATCCAATTAAGGATGGAAATAATTGGAGAAGACATTAAAGTACTGAGCTTTATAAATTGTATCAAGACGGAACCGTAGCTCAATCAATCAAAATTGAGAGATTGAGCTGGTTGGTACGCAAAGGTAATTATTTTAATAATTATGAGAGAATATATTACAAGTTGTAATATGTCTTAGCTTAAGTTCATTTGAAACTTTACCTTAATCATAGATAATTAGAAATGAAACAAAATTACGGGATTATTTTATGATTTACCTCATTTTATGTGGATAATAATAATAATACAATTTACATAGCGCCGTGTAGATAGCAGACTCTCCTAAAGGACGTTATTACTAAGGATTCGAACCCACTGCTATTGACAGCTTAAATACATATATGTAAAACACAATAAGTTGTTTGCTAGGATAGAAAGGTGGTGGCTGTGGATATTAGATAAGGAATTTCACCAAATCTGCATATGTTTCAACAAGTTATTTGGGTAAAAGCTGCAGAGAACTAAAGGAAGCCGAACTACGATTTTCGATAGAAGCTTATTTGATTTGTAGAGAAGTAAGTATGTGTAAAATAAGTGACTTTTGCAAATTATTTCTTTTAATGTTCATGCTGTTAGACCCAAGGATCACATTCTAGCTAGCATTAGACTTGCACAATCATTGACATGTTTTAAAAAGGAAATTCAGAAATCCTCTACAGTAACTTACCGTATTGGCCCGACTATAGGGCGACCGTGATTATAAGGCGACCCCTATTTTTTAATCTGCTTTTTGGAGAAAAAAAAACATTTCCCTCACTATTATAATATTATGAAAAATAAAATGCAAAATGTTTAACGAAAAATATTTATTAAAACAAAGTAACTAGATAATAGTAAAGTACACGTTTAAACATGTAAAGTACACGTTTAAACGTTAAAAAGTTCAACTACAGTAGCTAATCAGATCAGTCAGATTCATATATGGCTATAGCATCCTCATCTTCAGTGATATTATCGTCTTTGGAATCTTCAGTCATATTTTCCCGCCAAATATCATCTTCAACACCATCCAAATTGATGTATCCCCTATCTTAATTGTTAAATTTGTAGGCATATCAAAATATACTGGTGTTTGATCAGCATTGCCCATCAAATGTAATGGATATTCCTGTTTTTTTCTTAAATCCGTAACATGTCGTTGAAATGTTAAAAGCTTTTCTGCAAATTGAATAGGTAATTTGTGCCCTAAAGTTGTACGTCACCGCAAACTCAACTCATATCGAACCAACGTTCCCCTACACCAACCCATGCTGGCTTTAAAATTATCTTCTGGTATATTTTCGTTTCCTGCAATTTCGCGAGCTTTCAACTGCAATGATTCTCTTGTTATGGTGAACCCCTTTCCGCGTATTTCCATGACGTAGTCTGCTACCTTCCTGCCAATCGATTCAGACCGTCCTTTCTTAGGCCTTCGGAATGCTTTTCTTGAGGAATGTGCATTCATCAAGTCATGTTTTTGTAAAAGCCAACGTCTAATATTATTTTCCGTGATAGCAAATTGTCTGGCAACAGCACAGTTGTTGGTTGTGTCTGCAGCACGCACCACAAGAACCTTAAAATTGGAATCATAGCTTCTGTGTATTCCTTGATTCACTTGATTTTTTCGAGCTCCTCGTCTTTCAATATTTTTTATTTATTTTATTTATAATTCCACATTACAAGAAATATACACAATTTGCGAAAAAACAACAGGTAATTTGATTTGGACATACAATTTTAATGGATCTGGGTTTGTTGCCTTTCATTTGTCGTATTCCCAGTAAACTAGGCTTTTGCCTGTATCTTACTGAGGATGAATATGATCAGCCATAATATATTTTTAGGTAGCAAAGTTGCAAAACGAAGCAAAGTACAAAAAAACACCTCAAAAACTGTAAAAAATTACTACGCACAGGCGATGTGTAAACAATGGCGCCTTTTGAACGCTCTCATTACAATGTTGCCATTTGGCTAATCGCGAGTAGTGAATTTATTGTTACCCACTATGTTTGTGACTCGAATATAAGGTGACCCCCCTATTTACGAGTCACCTTTTTAAATAAAAAACTTCGCCTTAAAGTCGGGCTAATACGGTAGCTTATTTTTCCTGGTTATTGATAAAAAAAACCATACCCTTTTAATTTCCTTGGGTATCGATGATCGCTTGATGATGATTTTGTTCTATTTTTCTTTGTGTTTTGAGATAAAAATGGTCAGCATTTGAATTTTTTAATATATTTGTGCTGATAAATATATTTTAGGCTGATAGTTGTTAAACCTAACGAGTGACTTCAGTTTGGATACGTTGGACTCTTATTGCATTTTTAAATATGCATTTCACGGGTATTAGTCAACTGTACTTGTTGGCTGGGTGGCTTATAAGGACTTTTTACCATATGTTGAATAATGTCAACATAAAACTAAAGAAATTAAAAACAAATTCTTATGTGTGTTTTGACACTTCTCTATGTAGTCAACCTCAAAAACACCAATTGTAAGACATGCTGATAACTTGAATCTCCTGAGCGATCTAAGGTTATGTAGGTAAATGTAAGACATGCTGATAACTTGAATTTCCTGAGCAATCTGAGGTTATGTAGATAGATGTAAGACATGCTGATAACTTGAATCTCCTGAGCAATCTGAGGTTATGTAGATAGATGTAAGACATGCTGATAACTTGAATCTCCTGAGCGATCTAAGGTTATGTAGGTAGATGTAAGACATGCTGATAACTTGAATTTGCTGAGCGATCTAAGGTTATGTAGGTAGATGTAAGACATGCTAATAACTTGAATCTCCTGAGCGATCTAAGGTTATGTAGATAGATGTAAGACATGCTGATAACTTGAATCTCCTGAGCGATCTAAGGTTATGTAGGTAAATATAAGACATGCTGATAACTTGAATTTCCTGAGCAATCTGAGGTTATGTAGATAGATGTAAGACATGCTGATAACTTGAATCTCCTGAGCGATCTAAGGTTATGTAGGTAGATGTAAGACATGCTGATAACTTGAATCTCCTGAGCGATCTAAGGTTATGTAGGTAGATGTAAGACATGCTAATAACTTGAATCTCCTGAGCGATCTAAGGTTATGTAGGTAGATGTAAGACATGCTGATAACTTGAATCTCCTGAGCGATCTAAGGTTATGTAGGTAGATGTAAGACATGCTGATAACTTGAATCTCCTGAGCGATCTAAGGTTATGTAGGTAGATTAAACAAACTCGTACTATATTGAAAAGAGCTGCCAATAAATTACTTCAATCTCGCAAACATACCTACAATTGTTGGGTACGCTGATTTTAAAAAAAATATTGCAATGAATTTCTGCTTCATCTGCATGTAAATTTTATACGCATCGTTTAGAGGAATATAATATTTTTAATTATGTACTATGAATCAATACATAGAACTTGAATGAAATTTTCTTTAGTAAGTGATTTAATTAGAAGAAAACCTTATTTTTAGTTTGCATCGGGTTTTGAATACAACACTGTGTTGCATTGTAGTTTGAAGCTTTTGTATGAAAACATTTTGTTTGTGTGAAGTTTTAATGAAGAAGCAGAGACTTTGTCTTACTTTAGTAGTAAATAAAATTAGATATAAAATGCTAAAAAAGAGCTTAGTTAAAAAATGTGTCAAAATAATATAAAAATAATTTTTAATGCGAAATGTCAACAATATTTTAATATACATTATTAAATAATGAATGCTGAAATATATATTAAAAATAATGTAAATATGGAATGGCGAATTATGACCTGATTGCCTAGTTATATAATATTTGAATATAAATTATATGAAACATAAATTATAATCAATGTTAAATTTGAAACTGAAAACAATATTAAATATAGAATGACAAATTATGACCTGATTGCCTAGTCAAATAAACAATATTTGAATATAAATTATATGTACAGGATTTATAATCAATGTTAAATTGGAAATTGAAAACAATTTTAAATATAGAATGACGAATTATGACCTGATTACCTAGTTAAATAAACAATATTTGAATATAAATTATATGTACAGGATTTATAATCAATGTTAAATTGGAAATTGAAAACAATTTTAAATATAGAATGACGAATTATGACCTGATTACCTAGTTAAATAAACAATATTTGAATATAAATTATATGTACAGGATTTATAATCAATGTTAAATTGGAAATTGAAAACAATTTTAAATATAGAATGACGAATTATGACCTGATTACCTAGTTAAATAAACAATATTTGAATATAAATTATATGTACAGGATTTATAATCAATGTTAAATTGGAAATTGAAAACAATTTTAAATATAGAATGACGAATTATGACCTGATTACCTAGTTAAATAAACAATATTTGAATATAAATTATATGTACAGGATTTATAATCAATGTTAAATTGGAAATTGAAAACAATTTTAAATATAGAATGACGAATTATGACCTGATTACCTAGTTAAATAAACAATATTTGAATATAAATTATATGTACAGGATTTATAATCAATGTTAAATTGGAAATTGAAAACAATTTTAAATATAGAATGACGAATTATGACCTGATTACCTAGTTAAATAAACAATATTTGAATATAAATAATATGAAACAGAAATTATAATCAATGTTTAATCTGATATTAAAAACAATTTTAAATATGGTATGACGAAGACTTTTTTATTGGATTTTTTAAGAATTCTTCAGCTCTTTATAGCCCCTACTACCCTACATCCAAGATGGTACTAAAACAACGTTGAAGACTACCATCTTAACAGTTTTCGATATTATTTTATTTAACTATATATATAGCGACTTTATAGATGGAATTAAATATAACTATATATTCCATAAGGTAAATGAAGTATTTCACATCGGGTAGTTGTATAAAGTTTAGCATTAAAAAAAGATAAGTAGCAGGCAATAGAACAATTGGTGAGGTAAACGTTGAGTTAACCAACTAAAGTATTTCAAGAGAAGCAAAGGTGTTACTCGAAATTTAACTTTGATTCCAGCCTAAAGACGACCTCCGTGACCTGGTGGTAAGACGCTTGTCTGCCGATCCAGAGGTAGCGGGTTCGATCCCCACTGGAACCCAGATAAAAAAGGGATTCCAGTCTGGTTTTTACTTAGGGCTCATTAAAACATCTTTCTGGTTGGTTGGAAGAGATTAATTACCACATGGCAATATGCTCGCCAGATAAAAAAAGGTATACAAGGGAATCTTAGTCGTGGCAAATAAGGGATGAAAGTAAGATAAATACTGTTAAAATAAGAGCTTTGTGCGAACAAAACAATGTTTGACAAATAAGGAATAAGATCATTGAAAAATATTACGGATCGAAAGAAGATACAGAGCTTTAAATATAAAAAAGAGCATTGAGATAGTTTGGTGATATAGGTAGAATGAATGATAAAATATTTACAAAATAATCTATGACGGACGGGTAGAGGTTACGAACAGTTTGCTAAAATCTCGAAAAATGTCACACAACCAAATGAATCGAATCCCGAAAGAGAGAAGAGTAAAATTCCGTTACAGATGATGACTATGCATGATAAGACGTATGAATGTTGCAGAAATGAATAATGTATTTCAGGATTGAACATAGAAGAGGTCCCCAACAGATATATGGCGTGATGATGATGACGATTTTGAAAATAGATTTGGTCATTGATGAATCATTTTGAAAATGGATTTGGTCGTTTTATTGTTTGAAATAAATTAGGAAGTCTATTTGTAACATAAATAGTATCGTAAACAAATTTAGTTCTTTCAAAATATTTCAGAAAAAATGTTTATTAGAGTTTGAAATCAATTTAGTATTTCAAGAATAAATTTATTCACGAAATACACAGTTAACCTTTTTTTCCTTCTTATATCAATGGTTTATGTATTTCCATTCGATATTTCTAATTAACCGAAAAAAATCTGTTTCGATTTTTATTGGCATATTTGAATAAATTGATAAATGTGACAGTTCTCACCAAATTTTTGTCTTCGTTTATTTAAGCATACGAAAGTAAAACTTCAAATAAAAACTTGAAACCCATCGAGCATTACAATTTAAAGTAAGCACAAAAAATTCGTTATGAAATATTTTTGAGGTGAAAAATAAGAGTAATCTTTAACCCTTCGCATGTTTTTTTTTTTAGTTAAAACGCTTAAATTGCGTCTTTTCGCAACCGCGATTATGGCATACAACTTTTTCCTTTTTTAACATGGTTATATAAAGATAGGAAAATGTTGATTGCTTTCTATCCTCAAAAAAATGTCAAAACGTAGGAAAATTATTTAAATATGATAAAATATACGAGTATATAACATAAACAAAATTTTACACAAAACGTCTTTTGGAATATGTCAGAAATAATAAATAATTTTTCCCGTTGATTTTTTGTAAGCTTTGTTAATTTAAATACTATTTACATAACGACCACTGTGACCTAGTTGCATAGTTGCCTTTTTACCAATGCGTGGTATTTTAGTTTGACTCCTGTTGGTATCCCATTTTTAAAAGGATTACAATTAGATTTTCAGTAAAGGCTTTGTTAAAACCTTACTGGTTATGCGAAAGGGATTTTTACATAGCAATAAGTCCGCCAGGCTGTAAAGTATACAAAGGAAGTAAAGTAAAATAATAATTTTAATTTTAATTTTTACTTTTAATTTGTAATGCCTAAATAATATAGTTCTTCAGATTGGTAAGTTTTGTTTGCCTTTTTTAATGTTATTTTTATTAATATGTAACCTGAAAACTGCATCCTCTCAACCAGAAGTTGCTATAACGATACTATCTCATGTCTGGTTGAAAATTATAACCATATGGGAAAACCCCCTCCGATTGTACTGTATGTTATTAAGTACCATAAAAATTACTTAAATATTTCTACTCTCAACCTATCTCAGATGGCTATACAACTTCTATAGGACTTGAGCCTCCCGGACGATTTTTCTCCAGTTCACTCCCCATCTATTTCACTCCAAGCCTCCTAAAATCCTGCTGCCCTTTATCAGAAACCTCTGGTCTATCAAGCATTCTTCTTCCGTGTTTTTGGGTTTGCATTATAATACTTTGTTAACCGTGTCAGCTAAGATCTGCCTCTATGTCGCCTATCCATATCAACTCTTCGCAAACTTATGTCGCTGATAATGAGTGGTTAACTATTTTTCTATAATTATTGACTTTATTCATTAGATCTTACAATCTCTAAAGTTTGTATTGATAGTATTTCTTTGTAGTCGGTTTTAGAAATTCCCCTCATTTGAGTGTCATGGTAAGGGAATTGAGTTTTAAATTCTCATTTAATATTTTGTCAGGGCTTTAAAGCTCTTATTTTTATTGTATGATTTATAATTTAAAAATAGCAAAACACATCTTACAATAAAAGATAAGTGCTTAAAAGAGTATAATTTTTATTTTTAACTCTTTAATCGTATTCTTGTATATTTGTTAGTGAATTTAAACTGTGTTAAATTTTAAAAACATGAACGTAAGTTATTTCATGAATTGATTGTTAACTTTCTTATCGTGTTAAGAAACTATAATATGTTCAAAGAACAGAACTCGTTTGACACTTAATATTGAAAAAAGGTACAAAATAGTTTGAAGTGAAATATGGAGTACATAAATCGAAGGCTATATAGGAACTAGACCTAGAAAATATTTGCTTCTACTTTTATTCTCTACACAATATCTGATTTGAATATATAGTTTATGCCAGAGTTCTCATCAGGCACATTAACCATATTTCAGTTGTTAAAACGATTGTCTTCCACCCAGCATATTGGTTTCAGCTCCCATTGGTGTCTAAAAACATAAAAAAATGTCCCAGCCTAGTGATCGAGTTCATCTGATTCACATTACTAGTACGCATCTGAAGTATATGATAGTACTGCTAACATATACGTCGACTGATGACCTTTTTTTTTTTAAATTTTGTGCTTCCAGTGGTTCTCAAACTCGAAAAGATCTAATTCAATAGGACGAAAACAGCATGAGCTACGCTCTTCAGCATGTAAACATTGGCAATACAGATATGTCAACAAGCACCCTAAGTATGAATGATTGATTAATAATCTTATGTTTAACGAGAGAGATATAAATTGAATCTGTAACAACACTAAATTGATTGCAGGGTTTAAGAGGAATTGTGGTGGGTTGACAGTATGTTAAGTCAAACTTGTGTCTTTTGTGTAAGAGCACGTATCACATAATACTTAAATGTGCACCTCCAAAACAGGTGAATAGATTATTTAATTAAAAAAAAATATTTTTACACATTACAAGAAATATACACAATTTGCGAAAAAAACAACAGGTGAATTAATGTGGACACACAATTTTATTGAATTTGGGTTTGTTGCATTTCATTTGTCGTATCCCCAGAAAACTAGGCTTTTGCTTGTATCTTACCGAGGACATAGAGCATGAAAAATAAATCTACACTTCTTTCCGATTTTTGATTGTATAAAACCCCGTTGCACATTCTCATCAATCTGACAAACAGTGACACTCAATTACATATGTATACATCACGTGAATCAAACCCTTCACATTTCATCACTTCAGACAGACCAAAACGTTCATTCCACAATATACCGCGCATAATTATAAAAAAACAATAAAAAACACCACAATCAAGAACTCACACGAACCTTTGCAATAATTAATTCCTCTTGCAAGCCCAAGTATTCAAACTCCTGTTGCAATAACAACCACGCCCCGATCGACTGCATTTTGCCTTTATTGAATTCGGCACCCCATTGTATGTCATAGGAGCCAAATAGACATTTTGCCTTTGGGTAAAATATGTTTTAACTCCAAGGTGGTGAACATTTGATCAGTTACCATGCGTGTCATGTGTCTCTGCTGAGTTCGCATCTTCCCCTCTTCTCGATGATAGTGCCCTAGAACGGATTTGAAATGCAAATTGTCTATGTTCAGGACCCGATACTTCCTGAAAAGCTACTCTGTGGGGTACCGGGCAGAAAGTTTATTAATCATTTTTATAATATTTTTTTGGGAAACCTGCAGTATGTGTTTTTGTGTTAAGGTGTATCTCCTCCAAACTGATATACCGTAAGAAAGTGCCGACTGGCATTAAGTGAAGTATATACATTTAATAATATTTTCACTGAACTCATTTTGAATCATACGGAATATGTACCCTAGTTTTCAGATTTTTGTCCTCAAATCATTAATATGAACCTTCCAGTGAAGAAACTGATCTATAAAAACTCTAAAAAACTTTATACTATCAACCCTTCCCAAAGAAAATTACAGTAAACCAAAGGTGAACAAGTGTGCCGTGTTATGTATGTATTTTTAGGTGCTTGAGTTTTTGTAGAGATGCTAAATGTGATACATTTAGTTTTTTTGGGAATTTAGAGTGAATAAATTTGAGTCCATCCATTCCTTAACTATACTTTATAACGTGTTGAGGATCCAACTAAATATGCAAACTATATTTGCTGTTTATCGTCTTCCACACGTGGATGATATTGAGTGGTTTTTGGTGACTCTCGATCAATTGATTAAGCAGAGTTTTCGGGAGATCGTGCTTGTGGGGGATGTGAACATTGATACGAGGGTCATCCAGAAAGTAAGGTTACAACATTTATGTAGGATCGAAAAATACTTGTATTTAATTGAAATTCACAGGATACTTCACAAATATATAAAAATATTTTTCAACGTAATCGCCGTCGAGATCGAGACATTTCTGTAGTCGGGGCACCAGCTTTTGTATGCCAGTGTCATAGACCTTCACCGCCAGCTCTTTCAGCCACTTCTTCACAGTTTCCTTGACCTCCTGATCGTTGAAAAATTGTTGGGGTGTAGTGACATACCCACGTTTTATCCCCCGTTACGATAGAGTCCAGAAAAGCGTCTCCCTCCTGTGAAAAACGATCCAAAAATTCACGCGGTCACGCGATTTTGACGGTGCTCCAGTGTAACCAAGCTTTTTCGACACAATATCACCAAGGAGACTTCGAAAAATGTCAGGAAATTCTTCGTGAAGGTCGTCAAGCGTCACATGGCGGTCATTTCACACTTGTTCTTCAATTTTTTTCACAAGTTCGTCTGAAATCACTTCCTTACCTCATCGTAAGTATCAGTACGGCCTTCTCTGAACAACCTAACCCACTTCATGACATGTTGTCGACTCATCACATCACTACCATAAACTTCCACGAGCTTCCGATGGATATTCTGCAAAGTCAAAAAACGGATGACCGCGCGGATCTCACAAGGACGTTTTATGGCGGGAGTGTGCGACGACCTCTCCATCAGAAGAATTTACTATGACTGAACAAAATGGCCAAAAAACACGCGGGACCAAACCAACTGACCGTTAGGATCCCCCTTACAGGTCAGGTGCGCTAATTTCGAAACGAAAAAAAACCACCGGCCTCAGGAGCCCTTGTAACCTTACTTTCTAGATGACCGTCGTATATTACTGAAGTATCGAAGAAATATCTTAATATAATATAAATACAGATGGCATCAGAAAGGTTTGATTGAAAAAGGATCATACCTTTAACTCGGAATATAAATAGTTATACCGTGTGAATAATTACTGACTGAACAAGAGAAAAAAAAAGGTTTGTATTGTTTATTACTTGAATAAACACTTTGTTCTACACTTCACAATATAACGGTTTTACCACACAGTAAAAAATTCTTCCAAATAACTAAAGAATTGTTTTCTTAAGTTTTGAGTGAAATGTGAAGGATTTACATTTTTGACAAAGAACAAAAATTAAACGTCTTGCAGGAAGACAATGAAATGAATATCAAAACTAATTAGATAAGGGCTTAAATATGCTACATAGGCAACCCAACTTTAGTTCAACTATATAGACGCGTCTGGTCTGAAAACCAAGGAAGTAAGTGGAGAAGTTCTTCTTATCATAGACTGAATGCAGGTGGACTCAATTCTTAGAAAGACTGCCAAATCCAAGATAAAAGCTAACGATCTTCTTATAATAAGAGAAAGAAAAAAATTCAGAAATCGAGAAATAGAGAGAAAAGAAGGAAAAAATATTATTAGTAAGAAGATATTTTATCCTTAAAAGAGGATGATTTGTAGCAATAACAATTCAAAGGGAAAAGGTGGAGAAAAAAATATAAGATACATATTGTAATATTGTATACTGGAGGAGTTCGGAGAATAAATTCATTTATGTAACTGTAAAAAGGAGGAGAGTTAGTGCAAGTAGGTGGAAAAGTTGAACGGTAGGGAGATATTTATATTTACTTGAATCAAGATCACGTGTGGCGTGTATAAGGCACGCAAAAAACATATGGTCAAGTATTATCTCTCTCAAAGAAAACTAAATAACAATTTTTTCAGCAAATCAGTTTCACATCCAATCGACCGTGATTTAACGAAACTGGACATTATTTCAAAGCATAAAAATGCCTTCTATGCATAAAAAACTTTCACGGCAAAATTCTCCTCTAGAACATGGCAAAAAACTTTTACAGGAGAATGTGATAAAAAATATCTATCGGTCTTTCAAAAAATACCAATGAAGGGTTGATACATTTTCATCTCGTCCTCCAAGCGAGGATGCACGAATGAGCAGATTTTTACCCTATTGTTCACTCCATTTTTCACAGTTAATAAATACCAAATCATCTCTGACGTTTTTTCATACCAAAACCTAAAAACGTGAAGCATGAAAACAACGGAGATCTGAAAAAAAATAATTCAACGATTTACTCTTTGGCGTTTGTGGTTGAGCAGATAAAAATTATAGATCAGAATATTTTATTCAGTAAGCATATTTTTCGTCAAAATAAAAAGCCACGAGTTTCTTCATTATATATATTTATACGCTTTGGGTTAGCCGAGAGAACTAATCACCATTTTATTCTATACTAGTACAATTTTTTCGATTGTGATGCATCTTTACAGCTTGTTATTTATGCTTTCTTATTATAAAGAGTTTTTAAGATTCATTTGGTTTTCTAAATTGTTTCAAACTTCCCTGTCTTCTTTACTATTCTTATAGTTTCTTTTTGTAAACTATTCATCATTCATTCTTTTAACGTGGCCAAACTATCTTTATACATTTATTTTAATCTAAAACACTGGATTTTTTTTCAGTCCACGTTCTTTCTATTGTCCTAATATCTGTTCTATCGTACACAGTTTATCCATAAAATCTACGCAATATTCACATGAATGAAATCAATTAGTACTTGTAATATACAACACATTACTTACTGCTGGATATTTAAATATAATAGAACGATATATCTTTATGGAGATATTATCTGTGTTTTACATTTCCTTAGTTAAAATCTGCGATATCCTTTCCCTATTATTTAAAAAGAAACACATGTCAATGAAAAGTTGTTCTCACTAAAATTTAAAACCTATACTTTTCTTTGCAAATTATTTAAATGTTAAAAAAGCCCTCTAGGTGTAAAGCGATTCCCTAAAATCAACTATTCGTTTGATTGAATGTTTAATGCATGGTTAATGCATATTATCAGTCAAATAGGTATTTTGAATATTTTTAGATTACATTTAAAATTACGGAATGAAATGTAAGGGATGAATGTGAAGTTAAGGAACGTGTGTTCCTTAAAGGAGAGATGATGAGGATGATTGTTGATAAATAAAACTTGTTGAGATCGCAATATGCAAAGAGGAATTTTATTGACAGATGTCGGTGTTTATAATGTTTTTGAACGTGTGCTGGAACGCACGCGTGATATATCGCTGTCTCGTCTTTACGCTTACAATACGTTTATTGTCGCGCGTAGGTGTTCTTTTGCTTTGAGAGGCAGCGCGAAAGATGTGTTATTTTCTCCTTTCCTCATGGAATTCGCTCTCGGTTGGTAGCGAGTTGAATGACCGACGCGTGGACTTTAGCATTGTTTGTCTCACATTGTTAAGGTGTGCAAAGGTCTTCTCGTGGGTTCAGTGACCGCGCATATGGTCGCAACAGAAGTAAAAGCTGACGTGTTATGTTAGATATAGAAAATCACTTTGAGATGGTTTGAACATATACTCGTACTATGATTGGAAATGTGCGTATCATGTGTCTCAGTCCTTCTCCGTCCTGGACTAACATATGTTGAATGTAGCGTTTAAAAGGGATTCTGTTATCTTTTTTATTTCATCTATCCGTAGAAGATCTTCGTCTTGCACGTTTTCCTTTAATTGAACCCATGATCAATAGCTTCTGAAGACTAACATTATTATTTTTTTTGGTCATATGACCAAAAAAAGTTAGACTCTTTTGTCAGTATATTGTTGAAAGCCTTTCAATAATTACTAAATCTTGAATGTTTTCCGATCCACAAGATACGTATCATCCACGTTCAACACTACATCTCAAAAACAACGATCGTAATGAAAACTAAAAATAAAATATTCGAATAATTTTCAGACCAAAGAGGCTTCCAGGGTACTCAAAACAAAATTTCTCGGATCAAACGGAGATCTTGAGATATAATGAAATATGTTTTTTAATCTCATTTCTCTTTGATGAAAATCTAAACAGAACAAATTGTTGTAACATCGAGTTTCTAATGACGCGTCTTTCGCTTTGTTAGTTTCGAAATGTAGCTCGCATGCTCAATTAAAGATTTTTTTAAGGAATACCTCTTTAATAATGATACAGAGAGCAAAAAGTACGGCGGGCAGCACAATAGATTTACGGACGTACTAAATAACACTGTCAAAAATATAAATACAAACGACTAAAAGCAAACAGGAACAGGTCGAGCCGAATTCCTAGAACGATTTCTAGTTATACGTGACCAAATGGAGAAAGAAGATGCAAAGAAGCTAAAATTATTGAAAGTCTTTATGCAACAGGATACAACTATCACAACTATCAATTTGCTATAATAAGTCTTTATGCAACAGGATACAACTATCACAACTATCAAATTGGCTTACATAGTTATGTCCAATCACCAGTACCAAAAAGTGTAAGGATCCTAATTTAAATTGACTAATGTGTTCATCTCTGGCGGCACAAACGACTAAACATTGACTAATGTGTTCATCTCTGGCGGCACAAACGACTAAACAAACCTTAATCCTTCATTTTGCACTGTGCCTTCTAGTATACACATTACGAGTTATGGGCATTTATTCAAATTTTAACTTATCCATTGATAACAAGTTAACAAATTCAAAGCTTGTCGCCACATACTTGTGTAGAATGACATATAAATTATTATTCAAGGGGGGACACAGGATTGACTGTCGCTCTAGGCTTTTGGGACTATCGAACTTACTACCCCCAGTTCCATTTTAGTATCTGATTCAACCCTCACACAAGCTTTAGTGTAGTTGAACCCTCGGGAATACCATATTATCTCACAATATGTTTCTTGCTTCACGCATTTGAACCACACTCTCCATTTTCCGCATTTTTAATCCTACAGACGAGTATCGTATAACATACGTGAGGGATTTCAGGTTTTTATCCCTTTCTTGATTTGCTAGCCAAAAAGGAAACATTGGGTTCGCCAACATTTTTGCCAGGTTTAAGCCTTCTCCATGCTAATGGTACAAACGTACCTAATTTTCACTCAATAAGTTTTTTTAGATAAACGTTGAATAAACCGCTGTTAAAAAAACTTTCGTAAGGCTAAATACTACTGTGATTCAGCTAAATAAATATCTTTTTTCAATGAACTCTGAGACCTAGTTGGTAAGATACCTGTTTTCGACTCGAAGAATACGAGTTCAAATCCTGTTGGTATCCATATTTTGAAAAAAATATATCTCGTTTTCTCTCTGGTATTTTAAATACATAAAGAAATAAATAATAAATAAATACAGGTTTATTGATAGCAACATAGTATGTACATAATACATTTAAATATACTTCAAGAACACATAAATTGCAGAGAATACATTAAAGACAGATGCTATCAAAAGGTCTGGGCTCATCAAATAACATCCCCCCGGCCAAGATACACCCCACCAATATAAAGCGAGCCCAGCCACGGGGACACCAGATGTTTCGCAGCCCACACCCTTGCACATGTAGAATAAGAAAAAGAGAAAAAAACACAGAAAATAAATAAATAGATGGCAGAAAAATACATTGAAGAGAGAAGACATTAAAAGGTCCGGGCTCATCCCACATACATTCCCCCGGCCGAGACACCACACCCCACCAACGCAGGGCGAGCCCGACCGCAAGGTCATCGGGGGGTTTTTTATCCCACACCCCCGTATATAATACATTACTCTTAATACCTTACTGATTGGTTATAAGAAATTGCCATATGGCAATACACTTACCAGATTGTGTTGTACGAGTATATAGTGAGGGAATTATACAATAATACATAACAATGGTCTGCCATATTTTACTCAAGTTCTTCATAAGCTCGTTTAATTTTTTACTTTTTTTGTTTGTTCATTTTTTACTAGCAGTTTCCTCTCCAAATTCATTCTTATCTTAGAATGTGTATCTTTCGCTCGTATAGGTACAAAATCGAAATTTTTTATTTTTAATATTATATTCTCCTGTGTCTAAATTATTCTGAAATATATGTAACTGACTTATTTTACAATATTATTTTCTTTCTCTTAGAATTTTTAAAGTAAATGGGAATATAAGTTTCGACCTTAATGGTCTTGTCTACCACCTAAAGGATTCTGACTAAATTCAGTATTGTGACAAAAAAATAAAAACACGAGCCCCAGTTAAAAATTTTTTATGTTTGAAAAAAAAATCACACGCCAATAGGTCCACCTGTTAAAGCTTTAAACAATTATTGTATTTATTTTTTAACAGATATACCACTACCACGGTATAGTTGCTAAGGCGCTTGATTTCAATCCGAGAGATTTGGGTTCGGTTTTCAATGATACCCGAAAAAATAAAGTGTCAATTTTATGAATGAGGATCCTGATAACTCTTTTATTTGATCCATCCATTTCATAGGACACCTTCCTCTTCTTCACCTTTCCTCAACTATCCCCATGATCAGCAGCTTCTATAGACTTATTTATCACAGTGCAGTACAATACCCTAACGACCTCCTGGCCCAAGGAGGTGAGACGCTTATCTTCCAGCCCAGGGATTGTGAATTCAATTCACGACGTTATCATTTTTGTTGAACGGTTCCGGTCTGACTTTCATATAATTTTTTTATTTATATTACTTAAAACTAGCTATCAATAATTTTTATCCCTTTTTAAGTCTTCGGATTATCTTTAGTGATTTGATTTTGTCTGTAAGGGAGTTATATACTTGAACACATTTTCTCTGTAAGGGAGTTATATACTTGAACACATTTATATAAAACAAACAATTTCATGTATAATATTTGTCTTAAATCTATTTGTTGTTCTTATTGTATGTCTTCTTCTCGAATACGAATGCACGTGGGAGTTATATAAAATTTTGTTAAAAAAATATGCTGCCAATAAATTGTTTATCATTTTTATGTGTCAACAATATTTTAACTTAATGTATTGTATTTATTTAATTTACTTCTGCTCTGACAAAGCTTTTTTTATCTTGAGGTAACTAAATCATGTTAATCGCGAGGTGTTTTTGATAATTGCATGGACACCATTAATGAACTTTTGATTCATCTTAAATAATCAAGTACACTAAGGGTTATTCATCTGAAATAATCAAGTATACTAAGGGTAATTCATCTCAAATAATCAAGTATACTAAGGGTAATTCATCTCAAATAATCAAGTATACTAAGGGTAATTCATCTGAAATAATCAAGTATACTAAGGGTAATTCATCTCAAATAATCAAGTATACTAACATAAGAGTAATTCATCTGAAATAATCAAGTATACTAAGGGTAATTCATCTGAAATAATCAAGTATACTTATGTGATGCATACATACAATTAAGGCTGTGATTAAAATATACAATTAAGACGTTAATGAAAGTTTGTGACAGAGTTATCAAATAATTAACAATTTGTAAAAATCATCAACTTATTTTTTTCATGTATATTTCCTCAGTAAGATTCAAGCTTTGTTTACTGGGGATAAGACAATAAACAAACCCAATACAATGTAATCTGAGTGTCCAATTTAAATGCAATGTTTTTTGTCTTGTTTTTCATGAACTATGTATGTGGTCATCAAATTACTTGTCATATAAATAAATCTTAAATTTCTTCTCATTTCTCTGTTTTGCTGTATTTGGATTTTTTTTATATCTGTCTCATGACATATATAGAGACTGCTATATTATTCAAAATGGGGAACTATAATTGTATTGTAGACAGTTATTACTATTAACTTACTTATTATAATACGTATTTTCCCAAATATTGATGTTATTTTAGCTATTTTATTGATATATCCAACATATTTGTTAAATATTGATCTTGAATCTAAAATCAGTTCCAATTATTACATTCGATTTTTTTGACATGTTATTTCATTATGTTTCCAGATTTTTATTTTGTTACTCGTCATTTTTTTTCCAATTAATATAATGTTTTTCTTATTTCTATTTAATATCAATTAGTTCATTTGTAGCCATTTTGAAACCATTTATTGTTTCTCATTAAAAAAAATCCCGATTTCATTTGATGAATATTCAATCATCAAATGAATAACAACCTCATCTGGTGATGAATGTATTTTCAACAAAAAAAACATAGTTTACATCTTTCAAATAAATTCGTCATATTGTCTTTAATTCTGAAAGTTATCTGAGTTTATAAGACATAAAAAAAAATGTTTATATCTTTCAAATAAATTCGTCATATTGTCTTTAATTCTGAAAGTTCTCTGAGTTTATAAGACATAAAAAAAAATGTTTACATCTTTCAAATAAATTCGTCATATTGTCTTTAATTCTGAAAGTTCTCTGAGTTTATAAGACATAAAAAAAAATGTTTACATCTTTCAAATAAATTCGTCATATTATTGTCTTTAATTCTGAAAGTTCTCTGAGTTTATAAGACATAAAAACAATTGTTTACATCTTTCAAATAAATTCGTCATATTGTCTTTAATTCTGAAAGTTCTCCGAGTTTATAAGACATAAAAAAAAATGTTTGGTGAATTTATTTAACTCCGTGTGATTCAATTACACCAATTGAATCACCTCGCATTAAATAAATTCATTGTGATAAAAATTAATACCTGATTGATTGGTTTGGTAATAAAATTGAGTATCACTTTTATTTATATTTCAAAACTCTTTCAGTTCATATATTTATTAAACATTCTTCTCTCGAGAAAATCTTGACCCATTATGAAAATATCCTTAAATGTTTCCAATTATGGTATAATTTTAAACAAATATAACTTTTTTGAAAATTTTCAAACTTTGTTTAATATCAATATTTGAGTAAAATATAATATCGTAATAATGTTATTAATCTCGAAGTTCGTATTGGTTAGAAATTGTAGGAAAATAAAGAGTTCTCCTGTCTTACAAAATACTATAATACTTAGTGGACTTATTAGCAAGTGTCAATTTTTTTCAACTGATTTGAACAATAAAAAAAGCTTTTGACCAGAGTGGGATCCTTTCATTGTTTGGGTACCCTCTGGAATTTAATCCAAAACATGAAGTCATATGAATCTCCTCAAGATTTTATTTGATTACGAGGTGTTAGTTTTTTGTTCTTCGTACTCTGACTATTTTCCTGTAGGAGCTTAAATTTCGACATACCATAATATAAACACCCAAGAGAAAAAAAAACAACTCAGTTTTGATAAAAGATGTCCACAGGGTACGATGCGTTGTTAGGTCTAAAGGTTTTCCGATCAAGAAATAAAAAAATTGAAATGATTGATTTTTTTTCAATAAAGTCACCCTGTAGTTTAATCTATATATATTTAGAACCATGATTCATTTTTTTAGTACTATTGAAAACATTATCTTAAGTTTTTGGAGGGAGGCATCCTTCTTCAATATATTATCTGCCTATGTGAAAGTAATCTTTCCCTGTAGAATATGTGGGAGAAAATTTCCTGTACAAATGTCGTTTAAGTTCTGGTGGGGTTATCCTTCTTTTGAATGATATTTGATTACTGCGCGATATTTAATTCTCAATTTTTTAGAATATAACGAAACAAGATGTGATGACTCTAGTTGACATACTATTGAGAGTTGATGTATAAGTTTTGACTGAAACTCCACCTGATTATACGGTGGCCGTGATTAGAGTAGTATCAGTCCATACACGTTTTAATTTGTTCAGCAGTTCAACATTTAAATCTTTCTAGTTGAAATTTAGGTGGTATGACGATGTGATAAATTAAGTCATTCATCTTTGGCCAAATCAACAGCCTTTATCCATCACAGCAAGGATAGGATACTGAAGATAGTAAGTGCACTTATTGCAAATGACGTCCGACAACTAGTTAAAAGCTGCGTTGTTTTATCAACCGCAAGAGACTTAACAAATCGGATACCAATCACTCGCAATATACTTGGGTTACAAAAGAGAACCTAAAATATCAGACTGTGATAGGAAAACCTGAAATATCAGCTAAATAGCTAGGTGGTGACGTTTTACGTAATCTCTGTTTTCTTAATCTAATGTTAAGGGTAATGAGCATGATGATAATAAGTATCCATTTTTTTTCATTACCACACAAAAATTTGATGTGATATTTTTTAAATAGTCGAATTCAAAAAACTTATATTAAATTTACTATTTGGTTCAGTATAAATCTAATTTGGTTCAGTGTAAATCTAATCGAAGGGATCTAAGTTTTTTTGCTGCTTTTCCAAACAAAATATTATTTGCAGTACAAGTACTTATATTATTTTGGCATCCATTGTTCATGTTTTGAACTTTTCAGTTTAAATCAATCAACAACACTTGTTCAAGTTCAATGTCAGGTAGGTTGACTTTCATAAACTTATTTTGACCAGGAGTTAATTTGAAGATGTACTCGTAAAACATGAAAATAAAAAAGTGGAATACAATGGCATAGAAAATTTAAACAAGAGCAAGTATGAAAATTTATATTTTTATTATCAGTGTGTTTAAATAGTCTACTTTGGTATATTGGCTCTTAGTTAGTAAATTTCAAAACTAATATGACATCCTGAAATATTTCATAATGTTGAAAATGTCCTGAAAAGTATTCCGAAAATCTGTAAAAATATTACTGAAAAGTCTGAAACCTCGTAGAATGAACTTTGCCGCCAATTTGAACGATGAAAACTCAGCGCATGCGCTTATATACACTAACGAAGTCGGCTCGTAGGTAGAGAGTTACGATAATTCAGTATGAGACGCTATGATACGTTGTCTAGTTGTGTTTAACGACGGTAACGACCCGAAATGTAACGGTTTCGTTATAAGTAATTTTTAACGTTCATTTGTCGTGAAGTGAGTTATGACCGTGTGTGCAATTTGAATTTTAATAAGTGAACTAGTATTTAACGTGACTGGATAAAGCGATTTTGGAAGTGTGATTATATTTTTTGTGCTTTATAAATTTTTTTATTTACTTTTTTTCGCTCATTATTCGATGCCGCTAAAATGTCTATGGTAAGAATTTTTAAAACTTTTAATAATTTAAATAATTTTACTTGAATATTTCAGTTTCTTGGAAAACCAACTCAAACAATAAAACTTTTTTGTTCACTTTTGGTTTTCAAGTGAGAAAAAACTTTTGATGTGTTGAAAATTTAAAAAAAAAACGTCACACATTTTACACACTTAATTTTTTTTTATTAAGCTAAAATTGGAAAGTTCTCAAATTTCGCATGAATCGAATTAAAGGTAATAAATGCAAGGTAATATTGTAACACTATTTCTATTGGTATTTTAAGTCAAACTCTTATAAGAATATTGTTACAATGAACAATATTTTTTTCGAAAACCAAATATAAAACTGTATTTTTATGTTGAAAATAAAATCCTACATATCTTAAACATATTTGTAAAAAGAACTTAAATGATTTTTTATAAAAACTACATAATATGAATATTCACAGTGGTTTCTCCAATATGAAAAATTAATTATTACTTATTTTGAATTAAAATCTATACAATTTGTTTGTTATGTTTTATTTAGACATTAAAAAAATAAAAGAGATCTAATTATTTGTTTTGAACAGAAAAAAAATTTAATAAGAAAAAAAGAATCTTCGTAACATCAAATACTATTTTATAAAAAATACATTAAAATATGTAATAAATTTCTTTATTAAGAGATGCATGGCCACGCGGTAACACATTGGACTTACGTGTGGAAGGTCGTCAGTTCGAATCCCGCGCTGTGCTACTCCACTCCCTTCGAATGACACAGGGGTTTTTTTGCCTAGTATTTGGAGGTATACGGATACCGATGACTACGGTTATGTCGATTCTTAAAAAAAAACGTTATTCTTTAATTTATCTTATTGAATTGTGTAAAATGGAAAAAATACTCTTGAATACTTTTTGCATCTATTTCTCTACAATGTGTTTGTTATTTAAAGTTCTTTTTTTTTGTTTTAATTTAATAACAAAAGTAAATTCTAGAAGAGGGGAAGATCTTTTTGTTGTAAATTTGTTTGATAAGGCGTTATTTATTTGGAATAAGAATTTACGTTATCCTTTATTCCTTTTTTTATGTTTCTTGTCCTGTGATAGTCGGGATTTCATCACTTGGACGGGCGTTCGTTATTTGTATCAACTTCAGTTGCATTTTTTTGTCTAGAGCTAAAATGTTTCTTCTAGCAAAAAATATCTTCGGTCTTCAATGCTAAACCCAGAGATTTTTTGTACAATAGTGTTAAAAGATTTTTGCTTTTGTGATATAACCATGTGACAGTCTCTTTCAACCAATCGTAAATATCTTAAAAAGGTTTTTAGAGAAAACCAAACAAGAATAACTTTAAAAAAATCTTGTTTCTAATGGGTATTGAGTCCTTAACACCCGGGCTGGAAAACAGGAATCTTATCAACTATACCACGGTGGTTATTTTGCATAATTTAATGATTTAAAATTGTTTTCTTCTTGAAAATTAAAGTATCAGCTGTAATATATAATTTATATATTTGTATATATATTCAACGAGTACCCTTACTTCAGAAAATTACCTATCAGAAGTCAGACTTTAAAGAGAGCAGATTTTTAGATACGAAGTGACAATTAACAATACGTGTACATGTTTACTTTGTATATGTAAATAATAATAAAAAATAAAAAGGCAATGATGTGTTGCATTTTTTTGTGTCTTATTCCGTTTACTTGATTATGAGTATCTTTATGTTTATTTGAAGATGAACATGCTGTATACTTGTTACCAAAAGGTTTAAAATAAACCATATGTATTGTGTTATTTCATAACTTTGATTACTCTACATTATTTTCATGGATTCTTTTTTTTCATTGATCCGTGTGGTATCCCTCAATATATTGGTCCGTGTGGTATCCCTAAATATATTCGAATTTAAAATTTCAAAAAGCTTGTAGGCATGTTTTTGGTTCCAATAATCAAGTATTCTAGTTTAGAACCATTGAAAATAGGCACGTTACTCACATTTTCTCATCGAACGTGTTAAAAATACTAACTCACAATACATGCAAACTTTGCCTTGCACGTGCAGGTATTGTTATCAGACGAACTTTTTGATATCAATGGGATCTTTTTTTTATATTGGATTCCATCGAGCAACGAATCCGAAATCAGAAGGGGAAAGACAAGCTTCTTACCATCAAGGTCATTGAGGTTATTTATATTATTGTCTCTTAATGTATTGTATTAGAGCTTCGTTATTATTGTCTCTTAATGTATTGTTTTAGAGCTTCGTTATATATCTAGAACAACATCACTTTTACATCCGTTGCAAACATTCAGAAAATCTTCTGAGCACTCAAATACCTGATTTCTTAGAAGTTGTTTAACACGCAGGATAGCTAAGCAGATTGTAGACAAGCTTCTCTTCACCAATAGTTATTCTCCAGAGGTTTCCATATTCGATTTGCTCATCCTAATGTAGGATATCGAGGCCAAATGACAAGATATCCCTTCTGCAAGTTTTTTGAAAACTAAACTTTGTGCAAACTTATTAAAGTCAAGAATGAAACCTAGTTTAGTACAGTGAAGGTTTCTCGCCTTTTTATGATCCTGTGTATCTCAATAATTGTGTAGAAAATTGATAATAATGTTGGGATTGTCGGCAGTACTTTTTGATTTATGTGAAAATCATAAATGCATATCCTAATGACGCGCTCATCAAAATTGTCAATCTGTCGTATTTGACCGATTCCTTTTCTTTTTTGGTGACTTGATGGCTTCTTCGTTCCCACTGTTTTTATTGGAATATACAACCAATTTTATGGAACTTTGTGATATTCCCGTGGCCTTTGAGACTTCAGCGATAAGAACGAAAACATCGATGCTCTAAAAAAAAGTTAAAATACTATAAAAATATATAAATATTATGTAACAATGAGTGCGTAGACATACACAGAAATTAAAAAATAACAATAAACAAACCTCGCCGTGAATTATTACTAGACATCATGGTGACACTATTTTTTTGACACGATGACATACTAATTCTAGAAACTGACCAACCAGCACACAGGATATCGAGATATGGCTAACATAATCACACTCTCTGGATACCTACGCTATAGTATAATACAGTCACAGATTCTTTCCTTATGCCGCGTGGACTCGACCATATATTATTGTATTTTTGTGAAAGTGCGACGTCTCAAGTATTTCAATTTGTTTTTTTTCCTTTTGCAATAAATAAAGTTCTTACTACTTAGGAGATAAAATATTTTTGTGAGATGCAATGTGCCATTAATAAATAAATAAGTTTATTGCTAAGTTTTGTGGTAGTTTTACTTCCACACTCATACGACATGGTCGAGTCAGTGTAGCTATTTAGTTTAAGGGTCGCCATTACACTTAAAGTACCTGTTTTATTGAAGATTCTCTCATTTGTGATTTTATCCTGCCACATAATATAATACTTGGTATTCTGCGCAAACAACGTACGTGGGAGTTATTCAGTATTATTCCACGGTGACTATAGGTAGTCTATGTTTTACTTTCATACAGAAGTACACAGTGGATACAGGCCCGACAAACAACCGTTTATTAACCGGAATTCAAAATTTAAAATAATATATACAAATAAATATACACACCATCACGCCATATATTTTTGAGATAAGCAGATAATAAATATCTTCATACCTCCCTATCCACACAAACAGCTTTCACCTTATCCACAATCACACACGTACTCCTGTTTTTTATACTTTAAATATTTTCCTCAGTTTAAATGTTACCAATCTTCTTCTTACACACAATCCTGTCTACCCTTTCTTCGCTCTTCATTTGTTCAAGAAAATTCTCATTGTTTCGTAAGTCTTACCCAACTCATTCTCTTAATGTGGTCAAACCATCTCAAGATTCCTTCCTTAATTATTTTATCCATGCACACTTTTTTGATCTTGCTCTACCACGCTTTTCATTTAAATTTGCGCTATATAAATTTTTCGTTCGTCTTTCTTATTCTGTGTACGGTTATCAGTGCACGCGTTTCTACATAGTTTATTCAACCTTTTCAATCGTTCTCAGTATAATAATACATGCCATTTCAATGTATGTTATGATACTGAAATAAATGAATACACAATAACCACATTTTTATTTGTTTATTTAACACTACTTTGTTAAACTATCTAGTGAGCTTGTTGCTAAGTGACAAACTTTTCCAACCAATCAGACAAGATTAAATGATCAAAAAAATATTCAAATCATTATTCACCTTTACAAAATTCAGGAACAATATACACAATAGAAATAAAAATCAGATATCATCAATCAAAAGAAAAAGGAAGCGATGGTGGAGAGAAAAGGTAAATTGGGAATGAAACACCTGATATTACTGACTTGAAATGAAGAGTTATTTTAGTCATTTTTTAAAATATGCCAGTGACGGGGCGGGTCTAAAATAAGTTGCTACCTGGTTCCAGAGTCTCACTGCACGGTTAGTAAAGGACGACGTAAAAAAGAAAAGCGATGAACTGGGAAAGACATTAAACAGTCTCTGTTTTGAGTGAAGCGCCAGTCCATGATTGGAAAGATGCTGAATATTTTCGGTTAACTTTTCGTTAGAGACGGACGTTAAGAATCAAATAAAGAAAAATATTTTGAGATTGATTTGACAGATAGAAATAATGAGTTATGGAAGACTCAGAAAACAAGTATTTATTTCTGTGTAATAAATTAAGAGAATAAATAATGGAAGCAGAAAATTGATGAAATTCGTATTGAGAAAAAAGTAAAAAGCATGACAATTCGTAATAAAATTAGATGACTTTAGTAGACTAGTTGAACAAGGCTTGACTTTCAGTCGGAGTTTTCTGGTTTGATTCCCGATGGTACTTACAACTAAATCTCAATCTGGTAAAGGAGTTCATCTGGCAAATATACTAACACGCGCTAGACTTGTGCCAGTATTATTGCCTCTTCACGTACAAGGAAGTATTACCAACACGTGCGATGACGAACTGCAAATTCTGTGCCTACTCCAGAGTTCTAAACCCAAATCCTCAATTAATGAGGTTAAATATAATGTAATCTCCTGATCATGCTTTTCAGTATGTTCCAATGGTCAATTCGGACATATTGGAGAGTATCATACGAACGAACGAAATGAAACGAAATATACACATATTATACGGGTTGTCCTTTTTGAATAAGGTCTTTGATATTAAAATTGTCAACAATTCGGAAAACGTTTCATAATCAATATTGTTGATAATTTTGTATTTATGGGAGTTCGTGGTTTCGCAACCATTAATTTATTTTTTTAGTTATTTTCCTTTGAATATTTTAATGGTTTGAGCTGAATGTGTGATTGAGTGTTTTCAGGTTATTCAAGTCAATATATTGTTTATAGTTAAGGCATTAACGTTGTGGAGGTTTAAAGACATTGTAATTTATTTTATCAAACACTGTTTATTCCACTTTTTTGTAACGATAAAACCCTACCGGTTTGTGCTTCCCTGAAGA
Source organism: Odontocerum albicorne (assembly GCA_949825065.1). Lineage (NCBI taxonomy): Eukaryota > Metazoa > Arthropoda > Insecta > Trichoptera > Odontoceridae > Odontocerum > Odontocerum albicorne. Next base: position 12,448,334 of record OX463856.1, read on the forward strand.
TGAGGGGAAAGCCATGAAACCGGTAGGGTTATACCGTTTCAAAGAATAAACAGTGTTTGATAAAATAAAATATAAAGTCAATATTATAACCATCTCTGTGAATAATTTGGTAACACGCTTGTCTTTAAATCGTCGAGGTTTGCGAGTTCGATTTTTTAAATAGGATTTCAGTTTAGTTTCATTTAAGGGCTCTTTAATATATTTATGATTGGTTAGAAGATGTTGCTACATAGCATACTTGAAGATATTTTCATTCACTAGGTTGTATTATATACAACAAAAGCAAAAGCATTGGGTATACAGCCCCGGTTGGGTCCTAGCCTCCACCGAGAACATTTCCCCTCCCTTTAATCCTGCGTCAGGTTTCTCCAGCTGGGTGATTCTGTTATGCTTGTATCCTCATTAAGGATCTAGGTATCTTGTTCCATAATAGTCTCGGATTTGGTCCACATATATACTTGTTAAGTAATGTACATTTTGGAATACAAAACATAAGGATTAGCGATTAGAACGCTAAGTCTACTGAAAGCCAAACGTTGCTCAAAAACGCTATATAATTCATTGAATCGTAGCAAATTAGAATCTAATGTTTGCATTTGGGGCTCGCAAGGGTTATTTTGTTCAATCATGGTGGAAAAACACAACAAGAATATTGGCTTCTAGGTATGCCTTGATTGAATACGTTGTCAGACTCGTATAAAGATTTGTAAGTTGTCTAGCAATATGAGAAAGATTAGCGATAAATGTTACTATAGTTCGGAAATTCTAGGATGAGTCCTGTGACAGCTCACAAATTTGTCCCAATACAACCTTATGCAATGTATTCACCTAAATAACTTGCTATTTATTAGAATTGAGGCTTATATTAAAGCTGATAAAATAATTAAAATGACTGAAAATCGTTACAAGGTTGTATTGGGGAAAATTTGTGAGCTATCACAGGACTCATCCTAGAATTTCCGAACTATAATAACTACTTTAGAATACGCTGGCAGGAAGTGTTTTCAATAACACACGCAAGAACGGGTTTCCTAGCTGCAATGCTTATTGGAAGGGCCTTAACTCTTTTGAACAGGACTGCTTCGGATATTGAAATATTTTATAACACATTGCCAATTGTGAAAGAAAATTTTCTTCTAAGACAAGGGACGTTGGTAATCACTTATTATTTTGTTTAATTGACAAGAGTATTTGTTTTTTGAAATAAGTAGACTTTTTTGTAATTAATATTTTCAATTTTATTGCGAATATCTACTGAAACTTTGGTCACGATCTACTGCCTAATTACTTCTTCTTATTAATTAAATAAAATTAAAAAGTCAATTATCGCTGTTGATAAATAAATATAGTTTTAGGTTACCTCACATAACAGTGTTTCCTAATTGAAGTTAATAAAAGGTTGTTCCTTCATTCAAATTGATTAGAAACCTGAAGATTCAAAAATATTTCGATAAGTCAGCATAATATTCTCAACGATATTGAATGGAAATGTGGGCGGCTATGCCCTTGGTTCTCCTTTACTCACCGTCTCGAATGAAGACTCTTTAGTATTCAGATCAGAAATTCAGGACTTATTTATGCTTTTATAGTTGGTAAAAAAAATCTAAAAAAGGTAAAAAAAGTCTTCGTATTTCGAAATATTTAATTAGTATTTTTTCGAAAAGCAAGAAAAAATAAAATACAGACGTACATATATATTTTAATGTGCATAGGCTTTTTCATAAGTTTAGATCCTCAACAAATGTATAAGATTGTAAATTAAATCCTTAACTGTCCCGCCACCCATCAAAATCTCGTTGAAAATGTTCAATGCCTCACTACGCATAAACAGACTGCTGTAAGACTCTTAACCCTGGCTTCTTTTTCTCTCACTTCAATGATGAAACGTGTTTCTCCGAAAACCCCCATTTCCTTTCCCATTTTTCTTCTCTTATCTCAGTGTTTGGTGACATTAATAAATACTTTGTTTAATTGTTTCTTTTGTTTTTGAATACTTAAAGTATGTTTAAAATAACATTGTAACCTTTCACCAAGTCACTGGCACGAATCTGCGTAATTTTTAACTGGTTGGTTAAAATACGAGTACGTCAGGGTATGACAATAAATTCACTATTAATATACTTAACAATTAAGTATTTTAATATCTTAATAAGATCGGTAAAATATATCTCCTAAGTATTTATCAGTTTCAACTGAAAATAATAAGAAATAACCTGCTAAGTGTTTTTATTTTGTTCTGCGACTATCCCTTTTTAATGAAACATAGGGTATTGATATATTCAATATTTTAGCTAATGTTTTTTTAAGAACCCTTTTTGAACTTTCTTAGAATTAAGAATTGAATATTTTAACGAAAGAGCTATTTCTTTTTCATTTATTTCATAAAATATATGTATTAATTTAAGAGCGTTCTATTTAATTGACATTGAACTATATGGGTGTCGTCAAAAATGTATCCACAATTTTAATGATTATAAAGTCTGTATTTATTATCATACAGTTCCCTTTCAACGTTCACAATAAACTACATAACGGCATCACAAACATCGAGAATCATTACATTTGGTGTTTGGACACATTTTGTACTTAGCGCCTGTTTTCAAACTGATGACCATTCTGGTCTAGACATTGCTGGCAACACGAAGCAACGGAATCACAAACATCGAGAATCATTTCGTATTTGGGCACATTCTCTTTCAATGGCTACTCGTAATTCAGTAATGGTTTAAGGTTTTTTAGCATAAACTTAATTCTTGAGAAATCTCCTAAAGAAAAAGTCTACTACCACGTTTTTGTACTTCCAGTAGCACTTCATAATAAACTTTCTTTGTTCAAAAAACTTATTCTGATTTCAGCCATTATTTCTCAACGGTTAAATCTGAAACAAAAAAAGTTAAGCAAGTTATTAGCTATTAACGTGTGCATATTTTTTTTGCAACACCCGTATGGTAAAATTTTTTTTGCAGCATCCTGTCTATTAGCAATATAAAATAAAATGAAGAGTATTGGGCTTATGAATAACATATTACATTTTTAATAAAGTAATAATTAGAACACTATTTTGAGAAATCATTAAATATTTTCATATGTTTTACGTGATCTAGATTTAAAGATAATTTTTTTCTTCATCTCAGGGTTTTGGGTATGATTCCTGATTATTACCAATGAAAAAGACGTGGTTATATTGGTAAAACGCTAGACTCCCAACTTGGCTATAGCGCGTTCGATTACGATTACTAGTTGCGTTCGATTACAATTACTAGTTATTTTTGGTTAGTTGGAAAAGATTACCATATGGTAAAACGTAAACAAAATGTGATGTTATAAAATATAAAAATAATTGCAGTCCCCTTTAGTTCGATGGCAACGACATCGTTTTGTGTGACATGGTATTTCCATCACGTGTGATGAAACTCGGCAAAGTTCATGTCTACTCTGCTGGTAATAAAAACGGGACATGATAAATGAGGTCAAAGATATTGTTGTCGTCCGGCCACGTACTTCAATATGTCCGCACCAACGACTCTGATGTTTTCAAAGAGTATCATATAACATAAATGAAATTTACGATTTTCTCAACCCAGGTGATAGGGTTGGATTTATTAATGTAAAAAGGGTCAGACCTTATATATAAAGTTGTATTCTTCCTTTTCAATCCCAATTGGTGATTAACATATATTAAAGAGTATGACCGGGATACTTCATTGTGTTCAACACCATGAATCGAATGTTCGGGCTTTAATCGACTGGAGAAGGCACATCACTCGAAGTTAATCTTTGTTGATGTTGAGAATACTACAACATGTGAAGAGGCACCAATACTCGCATTCGTCTAGCGTATGTGAGTTTTTTTTACCAAACTAACTAATTTACAAGGCTGGAATCTTTTTTCTCCTTTTTTTGGGCTATCATTGGGAATCGAACACCTAGTGAGAATTGTCTTAGCAACTATGCCACTAAGGTCGTCGATACATTAATAAATACACTAGCTTTGTTTATCTACAGGTTCGATTAAATGTCTTTTCCAGACTTAAAGACAACTATTTATGATTTGAAATAAATAAATATCATATTATCCAAACTGGGACATTTACAGAGATTTGTCCAAATGGGTTTAATATATAATATAATTTAAAGAATAATAACAAGCAAACCAGGGATCACTAAAGAAAACCATTAAAATAATAATGGTATAGGGTGGAATTCGAACCTGCATCTTCTGTTTTCATGACAGCAGCTTTAACCATTAAGCTACCGATACCTTATACCCTTAGTGTCGTATTTTCTCAATAGTAACCCTGCCTCGCTTCCTACTTCCTTGTTTATTTCAATACTTCGATTAATCATTCAATTGCAAACATACCTGCTAGTTACATAGCACAATGTATTTTGCAGGAGCTTAAAGAAATATGGCCTGTAATATTATCTAAGATATTTTTTGTTCACGATAATATTTTCTAAGTTATCGACACACATAGTGTTGATCTTTGTCAAATAAATAAAGAAGGAAATAGGAAGCGAGGCAGGGTTGCTATTGAGAAAATACAACACTAAGGCTACAAGGTATTGGTAGCTTAATGGTTAAAGCTGCTGTCATGAAAACAGAAGATGCAGGTTCAAATCCCGCCCTATACCATTATTATTTTCATGTTTTTCTTCAGTTATCCCTGGTTTGTTTGTTATTATTTTTTGAATTCTATTATATATTACCAAAAAACACGGAGTGTTAAAATTGAAAAACAAAAATATTTCGGGTTTAATATAATTCATTTGATTTTTTTTACTAACCAAACCTGTATGACTTTCAGGACTGACAAATATATTCCAACTAAGTGGTCTCTCATCTTGAAGGCTAAATTTGCTCAATTGCTAAGCGTCTGACTCCCATTCAATTCACACATACTTCATATGCTTGTAATGACTCTCCATTATTTATGGTGTCCAGCTGTGAAAAGAAATTGTGAAGATTGGCGATCCGGTCGTTTATTCACATTGGCTCAGACCATTAAACGCAGAGCTGACCTCTTATTTATAAAATGATATCTTTTACCAAAGACTTCAATTTATTCTCTCGAGTATCTTCATCCTGACCGACTTGGAAATAATGGGTCAGAGAGATCTGGTAGTTAAAGGCAGTGAACCATCGCGAAGAGAACAACACCATTATGAAAAATACTAAAACCACTTTCCTTAGAGGAGTTCGAGCATTAAAAATAACTTAATCAAGAGCAATGGGTGTTAAATATTACTTTGTATGTCTGCTTTGATATTTTTGGCGGCATTATTATTGTCAATAGTGTGGTAAACAACCGACTTTTAATATTTAGCTTAGGTTTTTGAACATCTCAAATCCTATTTTCAAGTGTCATGTCTTAGTACAGAGGTTGGTAAACATACTTCTGAATGCGTTTTAATTCACCGAAATATACAAGAAATCATCAAATATGTGTAGACTCTATTAGATCGATTTGTTCGATATCCTACACGTTGCTTACCCTGGAAACCTATTTGGGGTTTATACTTTTCATAGATTATAAAAACTACAGGTATGTCGAAGGCATGTAGCGATAGGAAAAAAGGACTATAAAACATATATGTTATACTAAAACCAGACTGATTCAAAATTTGCTTACATTAATAATTACAAAAAAAATACTGAAAAGAGCCGACTAAATACTGTAAAAATACACGCACTGAGAATAATATATGGTGACAGTGTGTGCCAGAATACGAAATGAAGTGATTAGAGAGGAATGTGAACTTAAGACTTGTTAATGTGTTGAATGGGACAAAGAAGACTTTTCTGAGATGGTTTGAATAAAACAAATGCAAATGTGAGTGGAAGTGGTGGTAGAGAAAGACGGAGAATAATTTTTTGATTAAGTAAATGATATTTCTAAGGGAAAACAAATAAAAAAGAAGAGAAATCGTAGATGAATTAGAATAAATATGTATGGTATGTTGAAGAACAGGAAGGAATACGTCTGTCGATGGAGGAAAGTATTGCACTTTGTCGTATCTTTTTATTACAGCAGAGTAATCTTTGTGTGTATACAATGGTGCGTACATATATAGTATATTATTATTATTTGGTCAAAGTATCTCAGTTTTCTCGTCTTGTAAGTTTTGAGAATTGACGCCATTCCTATACCGAAGACCTCATTACTGGTTCGCCTTCACGACTTATCAATCGCTTTGTAGCATATTTCTATTCATATATTGAATGCATAATTTAATAATTATGGAAACTTTCATTTTCTAGAATTTATCATCATAAATGGCGCAACAATCCAGGGTGGGTCAAAACGCCCGATAGAACAAACTTATATCTTCTTAGATCTCCATCAAGTTCAATCGGTTTCCAATTACTTTTCCACAGATTATTGCAATCTGCAGCCACTCCATCCTGTCAACACATCCTCAGACTTTCAATTACGCATCATCCTCTTATGCCTTGGTTATGAGTTGTTTTTTTCCCGTCCAATCTTATATACGAGTATACTCGTATGTCTTGAAAGTTAAAACCACTCTGACATCTTGGTATAATCCACATAGCTTTTTTTCACTATGGTGTACTCTCCTTACTAGTCTTACATTTATAGACTCACATTATATTATGTACGTTTTTTTAATGATTCATCTAATAATAAAATAATGGAATATAAATCTATTAGTTTGCATACCATTCAATGAAAATTTTTATCTATATGAAGCTCAAAGTTTATTTCAACTTTAGTTGGCTTTAAATTGTAGGCTTCCGAGCCCCATTAATCAAGATTTCGGCTCAATCCGATCTGAATTACGGTACTAAATTTAAATAGCCAATCTAAATCTCCATGTCAGCACCACAATACCATTTTGGCGGGAAGATAATGATATTGTTATTTCATTAAATTAATAAAATGTGTAATTTATTTCTAGCCTGAAAAAAATGTTCTATTGCATAGCATTTCCGTTTTATATACGAGGAACAAACCTAGTGAACTTAATAATACTACAAAGGAAATTATTCCAACAAACCAGATATGTGTGAAAAAGCTCTACGAGAAAGTAATCTGATGAAAATTATTTTTTAGGTACCATCAGAAAGATAACTAGAAACTTCTGGGTTGGAATATAAGGTAACAAAGTTCATATGTCAGGTTAAAAAAAAATTAACTTTTGAAAAAATATACTAAAGTGAAAATTTCATAACCTGAGGAATATTTATAAATAAATTATTTATAAAAGTCACCGAGAATACCAACTGCAAAAATGACATTTTTTTGTTCTTTTCCCATTAAATGTTCTGTCATATCTGTCTTAACATGTCATATTATTATGTCATTCTTTCTTTATTTCGGGGATTTCTCTCAATACTGAGGATTGATCTTCCAACCAAGGGATTTTTTCTATGTAGAACTCGGATTTTACGGCACTGAAAAATGCCATCATTCATCATACTAACGTTGTTGAAAATAAATTATTCAACGACGTTGAAATATAACAAATTGAAACACATTTCACCGATTCAAAAATTCTGTTTAAATATCTAAATAAATAGAAAATTAATGTCCAATAATATTTTATCAAAGAAACAATGTTCTTTTTGGGTTAATCATTGTTATTATTATCAAATCAAGTAAATAAATAATTAAACTTCTAAACAAAATCACAATTTATTACAATTGGATACTAGTCGCGGTCGTTGCTGAGCCTCGAAGTCGAGGATACTCTCGTCATTCCAACGTTAATTAAGTTAGAAACAAAGCGAAGTCGAGGATACTCTCGTCATTCCAACGTTAATTAAGTTAGAAACAAAGCGAAGTCGAGGATACTCTCGTCATTCCAACGTTAATTAAGTTAGAAACAAAGCGAAGTCGAGGATACTCTCGTCATTCCAACGTTAATTAAGTTAGAAACAAAGCGAAGTCGAGGATACTCTCGTCATTCCAACGTTAATTAAGTTAGAAACAAAGCGAAGTCGAGGATACTCTCGTAATTCCAACGTTAATTAAGCTAGAAACAAAGCGAAGTCGAGGATACTCTCGTCATTCCAACGTTAATTAAGTTAGAAACAAAGCGAAGTCGTGGAGTTTTTATCTTTTTTTCCCTTTTTTAAGTGAGCAAGCCGCATACTCACCGGCCACACCACCTTACTGGATCCGATGACAGACCTGAATCGAGACGATCGAAGCACAACAGCATATTTTTTTTCAATTTTTGGAAAGAATATCCATGACCAAAGTCATTGGTATCCTTATACCCCCGAATGCTAGGCAGAAAAAATGTCTGTGTCATTCGAGGGGAGTAGCACAGTGCGGGGTTTGAATCGGCGGTCTTTTGCACGGAATTTCAGTGCGTTACTGCTCGGCCATGCTCCTCGATGGATACTTATACGAATAATATAAATGCTTAAGAAATCATAAAAAATATAAATTCTGCTACGAATCAACCGAGGGAGTTCAGAATACCTTAGTGACATAGCTTGTAGCATCAAACTATCTCAATCATAATAATCTGAATGTAATATAACTTGTAGCATCAAATTATCGCAATCATAATAATCAGAATGTGACATAGCTTGTAGCATCAAATTATCTCAATCATAATAATCACAATGTGACATAGCTTGTATAGTAGCATCAAATTATCTCAATCATAATAATCAGAATGTGACATAGCTTGTAGCATCAAATTGTCGCAATCATAATAATCAGAATGTGACATAGCTTGTAGCATCAAATTAAATTATCTCAATCATAATAATCAGAATGTGACATAGCTTGTAGCATCAAATTATCTAAATCATAATAATAATCAGAATGTGACATAGCTTGTAGCATCAAATTATCGCAATCATAATAATCAGAATGTGACATAGCTTGTAGCATCGAATTATCTCAATCATAATAATCAGAATGTGACATAGCTTGTAGCGTCAAATTATCTCAATCATAATAATCAGAATGTGACCAAATAATCAGAGATTTATTAACCATCTAAGACATGATGTATTCTATAATAGCAACTGCATCAAAATGCTTGACTGACCCCAATGTAACGGCTTAGTCATTGTCACAAAAATGAATGAGCGTAATTCACTCCGTCTTGTATCCCATTTCTCCATCACCAAGCCTTCGTTTATCAACTTCAGTCTCTCCATTCAAATTGGGTGACGCGATCTAAGACGGATGGATGTAGTTGTTAATGAATATATCCCGTTGTTGGGTCTTCTTGTAAATCTAAACTAAGGCGCTTTGTATCTAAGATGGAGAGCTACATGGTTTGGAAGAAAGGAGATACGAGGCTTAAGGGTGGACAATAATGGCTGTATTATAAGCATTTGAAGTTTAATTCTCATGAACAATTCAATTAAAAAAAGTAAATTTTCCGCAAACAAATAATTCTGAGTTGTAGCAATTTATTGCTTTATATTCATGATAATCAAAAAGGATGTTGATACAATTTAGAACTTATTATTCGAATACCTAAGAAAGAATATACTGCAATGTGTTTATAATTTACTATTGCTAATAGACCTATAATTTTCCGAATTATTTAATCACCTTGTGCTATAAATACAAATCAAATATCTAGATTTCTAGCAGTCCAGGAAAAATCCAACTTAATGAACTCTTTAAATAATATAATGCTGAATGCATAGGATAGTGCTGAAACACAATGCCTCTTGAAAATCGATGGGGTGAAATCAGGCCCTGGAGGCTTTTAACATCTAAGAAGCTAAGCTTCATTTTCACACTATTCCCATTCACAGTTTGTAAAACAATACAATCTTAATGTTTGTAGTCTTGTTTCTTCAAAATTAGTGAGGGGTGTATTTGAAAATCTTGTATCGTTTTTAGTGATAAACTAAACAAACCTTGTTTTGTGACTTGGCTTTTTTTGGCAAATATACTTTCAAATGAACCCCCCATACACCAATATTGAACTGGCTCCCGTGTGCACGGTTCATCCCCCACCGGATTGAGAAGGGAGTTAGTATTGTGCAGATTTTAATCTAATCGATTAAGGGAGGAAAGGTTATTAGACCTGTGCTTCCAAATGTTATTTTAATGAAATTTTACTGTATAACTGGGGCAGGGGATTTCACCTTGGCCACTTGTCTGAGCTTTGCTCAATGTTTACACCCACATTACAAATCTTTTTAACTTTATTTTAAAATGCGGTGGTAGGCTAAGGAAGGGTTGACTTACAAAAACACTTTTTGAATTAAATAATTATTCTTGGAACTAGATCTTCCTAGCTCAATTAGATGTACTGTATTATTATATTTTTTTAAAGAATTTTATTTCTTATTTTTTTTGTTATTTATCTCAAATATTCCTCGTCTATACCTGCTTAACAATTCCTATTCTTATTCTTCTTCTCATTTTTATTGAGATTTATTTTTCGTGTTAAATTACGTTTAGTTAAATTATATAATATATTATTTTATAAGTTAACACAGAAAACAGTCATGGATACTGATATTTTTTTTGAAACCGAAGCCTGTTGATTTGAAGAAATCGCTTTATGGCAATAAAAATCAACAGATGTATTGACAGGAAGGTTTCAAATCATATTAGAGTAAATTTATCGCCAAAGCGTGAATGAGCCTCTTGATCATCATTGGAATTTCATGTAACATATAAGCTACAGAAAAACATAAACTGTAATATAAACTGTGGTTAAAAGAAGGGTTACAGGGAACAACAATAAACGTAGCATTTAATATTATATGCTCCGCATACAACAACCGCGCAATACAAATAGTAGCAAAAATGTCAGTAAATCATAGAGAGTTAGTCTACTTAGTTAGACTAGAGAGAGAGCCTTGGTGTACGGAAGTGAAATTTGGACTTGGCAGAATAAGGATAAAAATAATATGAATGTAGAGATACATACGTGCAGAAAGCAAAATTTTTGGAGTCGAAATCTACCCAGCAAGGGACATTGCTTGATGATATGTATGTAAATGGTCTAAGAACCAATACGGAAGTGAATTCACCACAATTCGAAACTGGGACGCCCGCTTGCTTAACATGAATGATAACCACTATATACCACTGTCACCTTATGCCAAAACCTGTCATTAGAATATAATGTCTTAATTTTTTTTCAAACTGTCAAACCCATTTCTTAGTTTTGGGTTTATATCGATAAACATCAGAATCCACATCCGGATTATTTAATACAAAATAACTGGCGTCTTAAGTTTACTTGAATTACATTGCGGTTTGTATTATTTTAATTTAGTTAATGGAATTCTTAATACAGAGGAACACATTAATTGAAGTTGTTATTGATTTAACTTCTAGCATTTGAAATAAACTTTGTAAAATGTCAAGAAAACTTCGTTTCCCTTTCTAAAGATATTTAAGATCTTTTCCATGAAATTAAGATCACCTTCAAATTCCAATTTGTCACCAGTTTATTTATTTATTCTTAACGTCTACAGTCTTCAAAATTATAGCATTTTTTTTAAATAAAATAAAAAATAACAAGATTTAAATAAAAATAAAAGGTAACAAAATTTAATTAAAAACAACAAACAAACTTCAAAACACGTCATATAATATAAAATTAAAAACGTTAAAACTTGAACACGCAATTATAACAGAAAAACATCTATATACAAAATAGAAAGAAAAAAGTGAGTCACAAGAATGTCAAAAATAAAATTTTTCTAGTGTTTTTTTAAATAAACACTGTTTTAAAATTATTATATAACATTCAAAATTTTACATAGCGTACTATAAATTATGTTTTCAAATGTGTGTTTGTGATCAATATCGCCATTTTCTTAATTTAACTTTCGTTGCATACAGTACAACCTGGTAGGTTTATTGTTATTTGGTAATATCTTCCAACTGATTGAAAATATGTTTAAAAACCCTGCAGACAAAACCAGACTGAAATCTTTAGAAATAATTTGGTACTAACGGGAATTGAACGCAATGCCTTCGGGCTGGAACACAATGGTTTATCAATTTGGTCCTTCGAACCAGCGAAATGAAGGTACTCAGGAGTATCGCTGGCAAAACCCTTAGTGATAGAGTACGTAACACAGAAATCCGAAGGATGCGAAGTTGAAGATATTGTCAGATGGGGACGACAGAGAAGAAGGTTCTTGAACGAACACGTATCCAGAATGGCGGAACCAAGAGCCGTAAGAATGGCCAGGGACAGTATTCCCCAAGCAAGCAGACCTCCAGGACGACCTCCCAAAAGATGGAAAGACAGCTGGCAGTCGACGTCGCAAGAGGCAAACAATGATGCAGGACCATAACAGGCCAACAAGCCTAAAATAAGATGATGAAGAAGAAGAAGAAGGTCATGGAGGTCGTATCAATAAATTATATATATATATATATATATATATATATATATATATATATTATATATATATATATATATATATATATATATATATATATATATATTATATATATATATATATATATATATAATATATATATATATATATATATATATATATATATATATATATATATATATATATATATACTATATATATATATATATATATATATATATATATATATATATATATATATATATTATATATATATATATATATATATATATATATATATATATATATATATATATATATATATATATAATATATATATATATATATATATATATAATATATATATATATATATATATATATATATATATATATATATATATATA